>OX336370.1:20127978-20361874 GCA_946902895.1 Fragum fragum
AAAATTTTATAGCCTAAAGCATGTAACATGCAGGCTAAACGTCGTGCCTACAGCTGAAGTTACGACTTGTAGAGGGAGTAATCGATGATTTTTTTATGTTTTCATGTCGCAGATTTTAATTATTTTATTCTCTCTCATACCGTGTTTTTGAAAAGAAGAGGTCATTTATAAAAATAAACCAGGTTATTTCCCGAAAAGCCGTTGAATAGTAATATATTTTAGCTCTATTGGCCAAAGGCAAGAAGAGCTATAGCGATGGCTTTTCCCGTCCGTGCGTCCTTCAGACCGGCCGTTAAATTTTCCTTATTTCCGCGATATAGTCCATAGTTTCATCGAATTCTTTTCAAACTTTCTCAGAATGATTGTACCATCTTAAAAAGTGTTCCTTTTGAATTTTGTCAAGCATCACAGGAAGATGTGCGTTATGAAAATTTCATTTTAAAATCCTTGAACCACAATAAAGTCAAAAGTTTACATCAGATTCTTTTCAATTGTTCACAGAATGATTTGTCAATCACTAGGATTGTTCCTTAACAAATTCTGTCTAATCAGTCAAGTATCATGTAAAAAGGGTAATGCAATCTTCTTTAATCAATTAACTTCCTTAAATATCAGATTTCTTTAACGGAAAACTTTATAACATGTAGAACATCTCAGGCCCTCATGGGCCTCTTGTTAGAGTACGCCGCGACAGTTTGGACATTCCAGTGGTGCGTATAACCGTTGGAATCACACATTCAGTTTGAATTCGCTCAAACAGATGCCATCAGGAGTGTTCGGTTTTCAATTCTCTAAAGATCGGTCGTAAGAGTTAACATGAATGTAGACACTTACTTAACTTTTGCGCTAATCCCTTCATGTGACATGATCCAGGACGTTTATTGTTTCCCTTGCCTCTTTGTTATTTTCTGTCGAAATCGTAGATTTCCGCTGAAACTTTCCTAGATAACCACAAAAGGCCAATCATATCAGCACGAAGACAATAGATTAATCATATTTGAGTATTGAATATTCATTTTAGCGTAGTTTGGGGCAATTGGGAAATATTCCTTGTCAAGGTTCAGAAACATCACTTTAAGTCGCCAAACCAAGAAATATGTTGAACGTTAATGTCGGCGAATGTTGTCTCTTTATTTCTCTGTCTCACTCTCTCTCTCTCTCTCTCTCTTTATTTCTCTCTCACCCATCCTCTCTCTTTCTCTCCCCCCCCCCCCCACACTCTCTATACTCTTCCAATCTCTCTTTCTCGCAAGTTATATCATTATTTCAGGATATGGATCTCCGACTTTCGCACACAAAAGTTTTTTGTACGCAATTTAAGAGTGAAAACATAAAATTGTTTAAACCAAAATCAAGTCGCCAAAATCACACTGTATCTATAGATCACATTGTCATAATTGGGCGTTCATATTACGACGCAAAGTTTCTTTCTATATCTCGTGATGTAAAGAGATTTTCGACGTAATTTGTGTGGCTTATTTGGTGAACAAGTCGGTGGACACAACCTCGTGACAACCGACTTGTTAACCGAATAAGTCACCTAAATTACGTCGACAAATCTCTATATATCACGTGATATAGAAAGAGACTTGGCGTCGTAATTTGGACGCTCGTTTGTTCATTCCGGGGGTAGGTAAAAGCTTCCGTTTTTATTTCAGATGATCGCTAAAGTAAGATTGACTTTACAAACCAACCTCTTGGAGACAAGAATAACCATTCTGCTCCAGCTGCAATCAACATTTCTGGACTTTGTCCTTCTCCTGCTTTGGATCGGGAGAGCAAGCAAAGCCCGTCGTTCCATCCAAATGACATGGACTCACAATCCTCTTTCACCACACACCGTGCCGCGCACCGAAATACGCTCGAAGATTCCTCTGCCTGATAAACATGTTCGTCTTTATGCTTCTTTCCCGGTTGAACTTCGAAATGAACGAAATCAGTTGTTAATGAATCAACAGTGAGCAAGGGACTAGACATTGATAATACCAGGAATGCAACTCCAAGCGAAGAAAAGGTTGGTCTTTCCATCTTCAATATCTGTAATCAAATAAAACCCTATATCGTCGGTGTGCGAGCAAAATGTCGTAACTACAGCTTTAAAAAGCTGTAGTTACGACATTTTGCTCACGCACCGACAATATTGCGTTCACAGGGGAGTATTTTTTGTTTTCATTGAGATATGATAAGACAATAATTTTATCTAACTGACCAATCGCGGCTGTAAATCGAAGAATTAATCGATCATTCAATTAAACCGAAAGAGAACCTTGAGCTCCAACATTTGCCGAGGTGTATGTGAAGCATTTTTGTTGGTATGGAGACTTAAACGTCGTGACTACAGTTTATTCAAGCTGTAGTTACGATTTTAAGTCGCAGACCAACCATTTGATATTTTGTTAGATGTTAATGGCCGTAGAGTTAGCAAAATAACACCGTTTAATATCAGAGTGGAACTTCCTTTCTGAGTCAGAGGGCGTGGTCGGCGGTTTCAGTGGGCGGGGCCACCGATCCTTCATTTGTATGACACAGAATCATACAAAAGCATAAGCAAAAAGTGTTTCCAGCTTTTTCTGGTCATTTAAAAGTAATCTCCATTTAGTCTGCTTCAGAGAGGTTCATATTTCTGACATGCATGTCAATTGCATTTGTTATTATTTTTTAATATTCGACAAATATAAAGTTTTAGTGTGTTTTCACTGTCTGTAAAATGGTGGCCGCTACTATAGCGCAATGGTAGTGAGTAGAACTCCTAGCCATGGAGTCCCTGGTTCGCTTCCGATAATTTTCTCCCACCAATGAATGGATAATCGCGGGATGAGCAGCTGGGGGCATGGAAAGGGTGTAGTGATACAAATGTATTAATGGTGTGAGAAATACAAGGAAATCATAGTTAGATGTTCCAGTCCCCGTGATATGACTGGAATACTGTTAAAGGTGGCGTTAAAACCGATTCAACTCATCAAAGTAAAATGGTTTGGAAGTAAACAGTTTTAATCACGCCACGTAACGCCCCCATAATGGCTGTTCATTTGATTATCATGCTTTTGATATTTTACTTTTTATTGTCAGCTTTTAGTTGTGGTTGCTCAATCATAGATACACATCCTTTCATAATTCAACAAATGTTTATCTCAATACCGAATTGAATATCACTTTTTCAACGAAATCCAAGATGAGGTTTAGAAGTTACATTCACCGTACAACTTAACAAAATAATTTCAAACAAAATCAAATACCTACCATTACAAGGCTCAACTTTTGATTCTGTATTGCCCCCAAACACACGAAGACTTAATCTGTCGAAAATCAGTTGAGTAATGTTATCTTATTTATGACAAAATCGACGATTCATGAAAGGCAAGGTTGTTAAGAAAGTTTCTGGTGTCGAGGGTTGTCGAAAAAATTCGTAAGTGATAACATATATCAAAACAGCATTTTAGAAAATTCAGGTAATGTCAGATCATCAACAATGTAAATATTAAAGAAAAAGTGCACCAGCATTTTTTTTTTTTTTTTGAGGGGGGGAGGTGGATAGCAGTTAAGGCCGAATTAACTTTTCAATAGGCCAATCATTTTTTTTTTTCACTGCAGCGATTTATGATTTGCGGATCGAACTGTAATAAAAGAATCGACCGACATATCAAACCATTTCTTTAGACTGGAATTGAACTTTGAACTCCAACATAGGTCGACTTGTATGTGAACCATTTTTGTTGCATTGGCGTCTTAAACGTCGTAACGACGTCTAATTCAAATGGCGCCGATTGCGACGAACTTTTTTACTTCTTTGTTATATCTTACTTGCCATAGACTTTGCAAAATAACGCCAATGAATATCTAAGTGTAAATTACTGTTTGGGCTCAGTGGGCGAGCTCAGAGATTCGTCAGTTTAAAAGTCCTTTGGACTGTTTAGCACACCATATATTAATGCCCAAATTAAAGCAAGCTTTTAGATTTTACAAGTCAAGCAGAAAATGCATCCATCCAACTTCACATAACGCCAAATAAATGACCTCTAAGCCGTTAATGCAATTTTAAGTTATCAATAATTCAAATGAATGATACGGACCTGAGATAATAACAATCATAGATCGTGTTTTGCGAAGTATGACTGGATCAATGATCATTTTTCGCCCCCCCCCCTTTCTTTTTTCATGGATCGGGTGCTTGAGAACATTTCCTGGCAATATCCCAAAATTATTTAATAGATTCACTGGAAATTTGCAAGTGACCACACAAAACTATTTGATTGGTAAAAAAGTAAAAGGAAAAAAATGAGTCCCATTAAAGTTAGCTGGTGTCTATATCATGGTTTTTCTTTCGAAATACAAACACTTGCAAACTTTTTATATTTTCCAGGAAAAACTACCTTAGGCTGATGACGTTAATTTATGACATCAGAAAATGACATTTTTTAGATGACGTCATATGTACAATTTTCTGATTATTGCTAACTCTATCAAGAAATAAAAAGATAAACATTGTAGAAAATGAACATAAAAAGTTACAAGCTATTTCTACATTGTCCACGATGATATCTGCCCCCCCCACACACACCTCATACAAAATCCAAAAAAAATCATCTACCAAAAATCGTCGTCTGCAGCTTCTTTATATTTTTATTGCCAGTGCTCAGCGATCCTTTAATTGCAGAGCATGGTATCCATATTAATGGATCAATCCATGTTTAATTGTTAATCCTCCACCCCATTTCCATTCATTCGATGATATTTTTTTTACTACTCTAGGTTCTTTGCTTATTAACGACAAAGAAAGATTACTCTAGTTTTTTGTAGTTACCTCCCTTGTTTGAGGCAAGTTACACAGAAAATGATTAAAACAGTTGTAAGTTCTAGTGTTTATGACTTAAAGCATCCACCCATTCAGTCGAATGTGGTTATGAACATAGATAAATTTAAATTAAGACCAAATCGAATCTTGGGAATTAAAGTCAAAACAGTTAAAAAACGGCGATTCGTACCACATCAATTTCGCTACCTCTTTGAATAATTTGCTTTTGTTTGGCTAAAAAAACTACAACAAGAAAAAAATGAAAACCACACTATTACTGAAATGCAAATAACATTATAACTTCAATAGTATCATTGTTATATACATCAAAGCTTTAGCACTGAAAGATCATTAGATGCGATAACAATGCCTTACTCTGATAATCTTTTATCACAGCTAGATTTTCTCGACTACTGTCTATCTTGAAGCTGGTATCAATGTTATTTTTCAACTTTTCTCTACCATGACCATTGAACAGAGGCAAGTTGAAATAAAATTGGAGCCAATTCCCAGAAGAAGGTAGGCTTTGGCTTGAACATTTGTCAACCAATAAGTTCTTCAAATATAATACCTCTTAACCCTTGTCTTGCTGTATAAATTACATTATTGACCTGCTGTAAAATCAAAGGGCTGAAAGCACTGATAGAACTTGTTGTTCAAAAATCAATTTTTCTTTTAGAAATCAATTTCATAAACAACTCTGTCAGGAAAAGTTCAAGCAGAAGGTGTAGACAAAGATCAGACTGCACTTATGTGCAGGCTGATTTCGGTCTACACCTTCTGCAAAACCGGAATATTCTGGTTTCAGCATGAGAAGGGTTAATTCTGCATCCCAGGGAATAAACCAGTGGTGTACTCGTGCTGATTATATGAGGCTGAGCCAATCAGGGGTTGAAATTGACTTTTTTTGCTAAGTCTTGCAAAAAATTGTGAGTGCCTACATTTATGACTTGCTAAATGCAAGTTGCTACTAGCAAAATAAAACAGTACACTTTTCTTAATAATTAGATACAAAGGAAATGTTAGTCTTTATTTTGCTAGTGATTGAATTAAAATGTCTTTCTACCTCTGCCTGAGTGATTTGACAGATGGTGTTTTTCCTTTTATAGAGGACGGGCGTTTGGCAAATTTTGTTGACAAATAACTTGCCTTGGGATTGGTAGGGCAGGAGTTTTTTTCATCCAATGACTGGTTAGGAGAGAGACTGGGTTGTTAAGATGCTGTTTCAACAAAAAATGTTATTTTTTTCTTCATAAAAAGTATTTGTTTGAGGTGAAATCTTCAGTGAAATGTGTTGAATTACTTTCAATTTCAAGAAAACAAAGGCCCTCATGGCTGGTACTAATGTTCCTACTATAGTAGATTCAATCGGATCCCCTAGACCAATTCGATGAATCAAATTTGAGTTTAGAAGAGGTCAAAGGTTAAATGACATCATTTTGGTAGCAACTTTACTTGTTCGACTGGGTCATTAGTCAGAATGATAGGAGCATTGGTCCAAGTCAAAAAGGGCCAAAACTGATGAGAGCAAGTGTCTTTTCCATAACCGGTTCATGTAATTTTCAGTTATGTGTAAAATTTGCTGATCATGACGGTTTACGATGATATTTTTCAACTTGCAAAAAAATGCAACAGGCTAGTGTTTCAAACTCACAATTTTCGATTTTTACTCGACTTTTGTGAGATAGAGAGGGTTAATTTCAACCCCAGCCAATGATAGAAACATGATAGATAGCTGCTCCCAGGACCTCTTGATCTGGAAGCAGACACACTACCTCTTGCAACAAACACCAGCAACCACAAAAAAGGCAAAGAATGTAAACATTGAATACACCAGTTGGAAAGTGATTGTGAGCTTGGATCTTATTCAAAACTAAGTCAAAATGAAAGCATATATTTTCTTTACACTCTGTCTGTTCCTTGTCTCCGATGTTATTTTCAATCTGCCTCGTGACCAGTAGAAAAATAGCATTGGAGCAAAGTGTTGTATAGTTTCTATGAAGTCCCACCCTCTCTCCTCAGATTTATTTGAGTATTAAAGAGAAGATTTAACAGAATACAGATGGCCCAGGCTGCCCAGCTCTGAAAATTGCTGATGTATAATTTGATCTACTTTACAAAACCTGGATTCACTTCTGATGATGAATAAATAGATAGATTTTGTTACAACATATTAAATGTGATTAGAAATTTCTTCACCAAGTGTGGTTTATTTTTAGAAATTTTTAGATTAAGGTATTTGTCATTCCATGATTTAAAATTTAATAATTTAATTCATTTGATAGATAAAATGAAATGATGATGTATGTAAATACCTATAAATAGGACAAGTGTGTTTTGTGCAAAAAGCACTACTTCACATATAGTGGTTTTGCACATGCTTTCAATTAAACATTGAATCATGGGTTCCAGGGTTCAATCCTGGTCACTGCAAAATTTATATTCTTTATGACATGTGTCTCTCACCAATGGGTGGATAATCAGAAACGTGAGATGAGAAGCTTGAGGCTTGGAAAGGATGTAGTGGTATTATTGACCAAAATTCAATCAAGTTGCAGGCAATTACTTTTATCTGATGAAATGTTGATATTTTAGAGGTTAATAATATTGTGAAGAATGAAGAAAAATGCTTGTAACAAGAAATTTCTTCATTATCCACAAAGTTTTCAAAAACCTTTTTCTTGGGAGGGGGCGAGGGTGCTTTAAAAAGCATTATTGTGTTCTTAATTATGGATTTTAGTTTATAATTATTTATACAGGTTCCAGCTATTTTGTCGGGTAGTAGAGCACTTGTGTCCTACAGATATATATCAACCACACATCGACTCCATTTCCTCTTGAAGTACATGCATAAAGTAGCAAACGAGTAAGTGACGTATTTCGATTATTGTAACCATGTCTTACCTGATGACAAAATTTTAGACTACTATTTACCCTTGTCATGCAGAACCCTGAATATTCCAGTTTTAGCAGGAGGTATAGACAAAGATCAGACTGCACATAAGTGCAGTCTGATCTTGGTCTACACCTCTTGCTTGTCCCCTTTCAGCCAGAGTTGTTTAAATATTCAATTTTCAAAAGGTATATTGATCCTCATTTAGGCTTTCCAGTGCTGTAAGTCCTTTTATTTTAAAGCAACTATGTATAGGATTTTAATTTAGCATGACAAGGGTTAAAACATGTCATGCTGAATAAAATCCTATTTTAGAATTTCAATTAATCAAAGTATGGAAAGCATAATGGAAGTACATATTGTTGGTCAATATATATTTCAAAAATCAATTGTTTAAACAACTTTTGCATACAGGGGACAAACAGGTTGTATAGACCAAGATCAGACTGCACATATGCACAGGCTGATCTTGGTCTATACCTCCTGCCAAGACAGGAAATATTCCAGATATAGCATGAAATGGGTTAACTTAGACTTGAAGAGGTTTTCAGATATATCAGAATTCAGCAATGAATACTCTTTTGAAATCTATATTAATTTGTATTCCTAAAACTTTATGTCAAGAAACTACATATCTGTATAAAGTAAGATAGCACATAGTATAACTCAATAAGTTGTATTTTTATGACTCTAAACCTATTAAAAAATTAGCCTCTGATAGCATTTCAAAATGCACTATAATTGGAACATAAATGCGGAATGGGGTAGAAAACATTGTGAGAAAAAGAGAAATTGCTAATACTAAGCTATTTTTGTTTTTCAACACAATTTACTATGATTGAATATCTTCAGGGCATCAGATGATTGTATTTCTTCAGGACATCAAAAAGTGGCATTGTTTAGTATTGGGTTAACTTGTTTTTCCCTTGTTGTATTGTAATACATTTTATTGGAGCAATTGAAGTTATGTATACATTAAAGAGATTAAAAGAATAATCACACTTATGTATGAATCCTCTTAGCGTATTCATACAGTGTAATTAGTTTTTTCGGTTCATATCTCCATAAAAACAAAAAATAATCACATCATTTCCTATAATGTGATAGCATCGAGTGAAAAAAGCAATAACTTTGAAAGTTTTGAAACCTTTTTGTATGGGACTATTTGTGCAGAAGCATACAATATTGCTGCATGCACAAAATTTTGTTCATGGAGTTATGAATAATATTTTCGACCAATCAGAACGCCCTTTTTTGATAGATGAAACTAAGAATTAAATTATTTAGTGATGGAAATGAAATACTACATATCAGGTTACACCCAATAGGAAACGGCAATTTGATAGTTTGCAAATACAGTGGAATCTTCTTAATTGCAACCCTGATAATAGCAATTCACTGCTTAATTGAAACTAGCATTTGGTCCAAACATTAGATTTATAGAACAATAGCTCCTTTTAATAGCAACTTCTGGTTAATTGCAAAAAAAGCTTTGACAAATTGGTTTTTGCAATTTACAGGATTCTACTGTATGAGGTTCCTCCATTATTTGACAACATAGTTTTTCTCATCCTATCTACAAGTACAGAACAGTAGCCTACAGTAAATCATGGGATAATCATTGTTTGTTTGAATGGGGTTTTACGCTGCTTTCAACAATTTTTCAGTTATATTGCGGCGGCTGGATCACCTAACAATGGAATCCCGGTATTTCTCACACCAGTACTACCATTACATTCTTTCCAAGCCTCCAGCTGCTATCCCACATAGGTCTACGATTATCTACCCATTGGTGAGGGACAAATAGTCGGAAAGGATGAGTGCCGCCGTCGGGGATCGAAGCTGGGACCTCTAGATTGACAGTCTGACGCACTACCAACTGCGCTATGATGGCAGCTGGGTTAATTGTGATACTGCTCTAAGTGTTTATACAATATATACACACATAGGACAGTATCTCAATTAACCCTCTAAATGTTTTCTTTGGATTTTGGCAGGGTTTTTAACGGTTTAATGTTTTCAAAATTTTAGACTTATTCATATTCAAAGGGAATGCATATGACATTATAAATAAGTATAAATCAAAAAGTAACCATCCTAGATATATTGATAAAAATGGGAAATATGAAAATTATTTAGGCTTTTTACAAGCAATGTCTTATTTTCCACGTTTTCTTAAATTTAATATCAGAGGGTTTTAAAAGTCAGAGATTGTATGGAAAGGCCAAGGGATGTAGTTTTTTAGCATTTTTTCAGGAAAAAAACGGTATTTTGAATCAATCAACCACAAACAAGTTTTCACACATTTCCGCTTATTTCCACGCATGCTCACAAACTTGAAGAGAAAATCTATGTGATTGCCTCCATCTTGTTTCATCGCTGATGAAGAAAATAACTTACTTGCTGAATGCCAACAGCTTACTTTTAGTCATGAATATCAAGGAAAGTGGTTTAAAACTTTGACTTAATATATCCATGGTAAATTGTCTAATGAACTGTCAAAATGAGAGAAATAATTTCCTCGCTTTTCAAGATAAAATCTAGCACAGTGTTTAGTTGAGTTATAGAATTAATGCAAACTGTCTGTTAGTGTTTTGACCTGGCAGGACTGAGAAAAATTACACCCGGTATACCCAATTATATGTAACAAGTTACAACCCTGTTACAGTCGCGATTCAAGGGCCTATTTAACCCCATCGGATAAAACACCTTTTATCTCAAATTCTACTATATCTTTGAAATAGACATATAGTACTTCAATTGTGATAATAATATGCTTAACGAAAAAAGAATTGAATGTTATCTTTGATTTCTTTACCTATAATCCTTTAACCTTTTACCACACAACCACAAATTATAACGCACTGCTGAAATAATATTAAAAAAAACATTTTGATTAAATCAAAAAAGCCATTTCAGTAAACAGTAAGGGGTCATGATTCATTGAATGGGGTTTAACTCAATTTTTAATAGTACTTCAGTTATATCAGGCAGCTTGAGCTCCTAACCATGGATTCCTGGTAGTTCACACACAAGTACTACCACTACACCCTTATTGAGCCTCCAGCTGCTCATCCCACTTAGGTGCACGATTAACTTACTCATACTGATGATACATGCTGGCATTATTGAGCGCGGTTAATGAAAACCCAGCCAAACCGCTCTCAGGACTTTCAGTCCTTTGATTTAGCCATGAGACTCATAAATAAGTGGAAATGACTCTCAGAAATACCCAATGTGAGCACCATGGATCCTCTTGGGCTGAACTTCAGTAAAGAATTGGAGACTATTATAACCGGTTCCAAATCAAATCCTACTTTTGGACATCCCCAAGGGAAAACAAGCTTTGGAGAACGTCGTGGAAAATGAAGAAATTGATATGTTGGTTAAGGTGTTGATTGACAAATCAAATCATTCATTCTAATAAGACTTGAACTTTGAACTCTGACAATTATGTTAAGCATTTTGTTGGTTTGACAACTTTAACATAATAACTACAGTTTATTCACACTTGCCAACCAATGATCTGACCATAGATTATACATGTTACATTGTTGAAATCTCATTTAACCCATTCCCTCACAAGAAAATTTTAGACCAGTCCAAATTAAAAGAAGTTGCAGACGACAATTTCAATTTGATGGAAATTTACATTTTTTAGACATTTTGGATAGAAATCATTTTAGATATTGAAGAAATTGCTTGTAACAAGCAATTTCTTCATTATCCACAATGTTTTACAACGCTTTTTTCTTGAGGGGTATAAATAGGAGGGACTGTGTGGAAATGGGTTAAGTTGTCATGTCAGAGGGTAGCTGGTGCCGCCAGGGATCTGTCAAATCTAGTACATGCATGTACAAAATTATCTTGCAGGCGTGACAGTGAGAGGCTGACTAAGTTTGGACCTGACAGAACTTGCGCTGAATGGATATTACGTAACGGTGGGCGTGTCAGATTTTTCGAATGTGAAGACTGGCTGAGTGACTATAACCTTCTACCACCTGAGGAAGAATCTGAACATTTTCATGTACAAGATGTTGATGCTTCTGGTGCTGAATTGATGTATAATGGATTTTTACATCTTGGTAATACTTCTTTACCCTATGCCAGACAACAAAACTTTAGACCGGTCCAAATTCAAAAAAAAGTTGCAGATGACAACAATTTTTGGTTGATGAAAATTTTGAAAGTTTTTTTCAACTTCCTGTAACAAGCAATTTCTTCTTTTTCATAGATGATTTCCAAAACTTTATTCTTGGGGGGCTTCATAGAGCCGGATTTTCAGAACTACATTAAGGTCAAAGGGCTCTGGAATGCCTTGGTATTGTGGGTTAACATTTTTTGTGGATTAATTCTTTGTGCAACTCTGACTTAATATATCAAACAGGAGGTTTAGATAACGATCTAACTGCAAATATTTGCAGACTTATCTGAGTCTATATCTCCTGCCAAAGTAGAAATATTCTGAACTCAGTATGACAAGGGTTAAATACTTTGACAAAGTGATGGCCTTTCAATGAAAAAAAGTCTTGCTAAATGCAATTCTTCATCATATCTAGATAAACTTTCTGAGTTATAGATTAAAGCATTCCCACACAATGACACTTTTTGATGCCCCTAAATAAAACAACTTATAAAACATCGGTTTCTGGTTTGAAAACCTTATAGAAAATGAAGAAATTGCTTGATTCAATAATTTTTTTCATTTTACACAATGTTTTCAAAATTGTTTTTCTTGAGGGGCGTCAAAAAGCCTCATTGTGTGGGAATGGGTTAAGAATCTCAAAATGGGCCTTGGTGATAGGATTTTTAAAAAGAATTGACAGGTTAAGGTTGCCATTACTGACTCTTATTGCATTCTTGATTCATTGAGTGCAAAATTAACCCTTGTCATGCTGAACCGAGTATATTCCTATTTTAGCAGGAGGTATAGACAAAGATCAGCCTACATATATGATTGTGCCATCTGGTCTTATCTTCACCACCTTTTGGTCCCTTTTCTGTCAGAGATTGCTTATGAAATACTTGAAATAAAATATTAAACCACAAATGGTGCTTCCAGTGCTTTCATGTCTTTGAAATTGGTTCAATTTTGTTGAGGATTTATAATTCATCATGACAAGGGTTAAATGCTACCAATTATTTCTAAAAATACACCTAGGATTTTAGCGATTTGTTTCCTAAAACCTTTAAATAATCAAATACTTATATCTGTTCAGCTGCTGTTAATTAACTCATTCTAACACAGTCCAGCTTTTTGACGCCCCTTAAGTAAAAAACTTTGAAAAGTATTATGGAAAATGAAGAAATTGCTTGTTACAAGCAATTTCTTCATTACCCACAATGTTTTTACACCCGAAAATAAGATTATTTTAAATCTCTTTACTGAAAATTGTTGTCTACAACTGCCCTCAATTTGAACCAAACTAAATTCACCCATCTGTGAATGGGTTAATGTTTTAATTATACTTGGTTGGAAATTCAGGCATTTTTGAAGTAAAATCTAAAGTAAATCCATAGTCTGGTTCTTTTAGATCCCCAATTCTGAACTGATCTATTTCCAGGTGTTACAAATAACACTACCTGTATTGCCTGGATTCTACAACATAAGTTTCTTCAATTATTGCAGATAGACTCAAACATCTTCAATCTATGAAGATCCATGACTGTAGATATGTGGATGACAGCTGTATGTCTTTACTATCAAAGGTTGAAGGGTCATTATGTAGATTACAGATTAGCTCGTGTAAAGGAGTCACAGACAATGGCTTGAACAACCTTCATGGATTAAAGTAAGTCATTATGTACAGTGTAAAATGCATTTTCAGACAACAAAACTTTAGACAGGTCCAAATCCAAAAGTTGCACACGACAATTTTAATTATAGAAATTTTAAAAATCTTTGTCTGTTTGGGTTGAAAACATTCTGTATAATGAAGAAATTGCTTGTAACAAGCAATTTTTTTATTTATGCCCCCGCATCAATAGATCGGGGGGCATATTGTTTTACAGGTGTCTGTCTGTCTGTCTGTCCATCTGTCTGTCTGTCTGTCTGCAAAACTTAAACTTAACATTTTCCTATAACTTCAACCCTGATTAAGTTTCAATGCTAATATTTGGTATGTAGATAGGTCTCAACAAAGCGCAACTGGGGAAAGTCATTGTCAAAATGTTATCCCTTTTCCCTAAAACAAAGAAAAAAACAATAAAAATGACCCATTTCTAAAGAATTCCTGTTTCGGGGGCATAGTGTTTCACAAACACATCTTGTTCACAATGTTTTCCAAAGATTTAGGTTTTTTTTTTGGAGAGGGGGGTCAAAAGGTTGGATTGTGTGGGAATGGGATAACCTATTATCAGACAACAAATTTTAGACTGATCCAAATTGAAAGTTATCGCAGACTTCAATTTAAGTGAGTGTTGTATGAAAAGGAAATAAATTTCTTCGTTATCTACAATGCTTTTTTTACCAATGAAGACAAAGTTTTTTCTAAAAATTTCATCAAATTGTCATCTGCAACTTCTTTCAATTTGGACAAGCCTAAATTTCTTTGAAGAGGTGATGAAAATCTATCAAAATTAACTTGCTTGTTATCTACAATGCTTTTTTTACCAATGAAGACAAAGTTTTTTCTAAAAATTTCATCAAATTGTCATCTGCAACTTCTTTCAATTTGGACAAGCCTAAATTTCTTTGAAGAGGTGATGAAAATCTATCAAAATTAACTTGCTTGTTGTTACCCTGATACAACAAATAGCTGAAGTACAAGCAGCCAGCCCTGATCTAATGAGTACCCACTATCTAGATTTTCATGGACAAATCATGTTGTTTGTTTTTTTCTTTAACTGAATATGAAATAGCTCCCTGTCTCTTGAACTTAATTATTGGTAACGGTGTGTACTTATCCTAGTTTCTATAATGTTTTACAATAAATTATTTAGATTTCTTGGTCCATTACCACATGACAATTTCACCAAAAATATGGTGAAGTTCTATTGAGTTGTGACCATGAGATAGGTGACATTAGCTTACCATGTAATTTATATGTAAATGACACGCTTTTGGAGTTTTTTCCTAGACAATAATGATTTATCTGTTGTGTTTTTTGCATGAAGGAAATAGATATATTATAACATGTAAGTTCCTTGCAATTATGGGCATCATTGTATTTTAAGGTCAATGTCATCCATGAAGGTCAAGGTTGATTATGAAGGTCACATTTCAGAATAAAAAGGCATTGGGGCATGGTGTTTCACAAACACACCTTGTTTAGTGTAAAATCAATATATCTTTCAATTATCAAGCATGGTGAACAACAAAAGCTATACCTTTGTTTGTTCCTCTTTCATTAAGGAAAATGCAGTGCAAGTTTTATCATTCAAAGATGTAGAGGATAATCATTTGTTTCAGTGTAAGATCTAGTTATCGGAACAACAAAAGCTATATTTTCACGAGTGGCTACGCCACATGTGAAGATATGCTTTGTTTGTTCTTTAAACTAAAGATAAATTGATTTTACATGAAAAACAAATGATTATTCTGTTTCTTTTATTCAAAACAGACAAAGTATGATATTTAACCCTTTCCGACTCAGTGACGCTTTTAGACGCCCATAGGAAAAAGCTTTGGAAAACATTGTTGAAAATGAAGAAATTGCTTGTAAAAAGCTATTTCTTCATTATCAACAATGTTTTCCACCCTGAAGGTAAAAAATATCCAAAATTACACAAGCTTTAAATTGTCGTCTGCAACTCCATTCACTTTGGACCAGTCCAAAATTTTGTCGTCTGGTAATGGGTTAAGGGGGAAAACATTCTATAAGTGTGTCAATTCGCATGTGAATTACATGGCAACCTGATGATGTCATCAGTACATGTGATCCCACGTAGATGACGTTCAGTAGCGCACAATGAGTGAGAGCAGGGCTTTATCTACCAAAATAATGAGTTTGTTATTTTGATAATTTCACTGTTTTTCTGTGAAATTATTGAGTGATAATCCACCAAGAAATCTTGATGACTTGTTGGAAAACATTAAAGAAAATTTGATCTTACACTAAGATGAACATTGTACTATCTTTGATTCAAGATTCCAGCATTTTCTTAATTATCAACACTTTTTTTCTACCCTTCATTATAGATAAAGGGTAATAAATCCTTGAGATATTTGAGATCTATTTTGTACCATTCCAAGATTTTTACTGGTATTTACTTGTCCCTGGATAATAGACCTTGAAAAATTTACTGGTCTATGAGAAGAAAAGCCTCTGTCAGAAAAGTCGGGCATGGGAACTCCACATCCCTGATTTTAGTGGCTATGCAGGCTGATCTGTATCTACACTTCACTCTTATTTGGGATAGTTAGAACTGTCACACACACATTTAATTGAAAATCACACTGTTTCAACTTCAAATAAAACTCACAGTTACAATCAGAAGTAGCAATAAACAAAACATGTGCTTTAGAGATCGAGGGTGATGTCCTTTCTTTATACAAGGAAGCTAGAAAGACCCTATTTTACTGGATCTACCAGCTCCACACTCTCCAACCAACTGGAATCAACATTTCAGAATGAGATAAGAACACATTGAGGATTAATCATGATACTGTTCTAAGTATCTTTACATTATACAGACATTAAGAACAGTATTGCAATTAACCTTTGACATTCAGTTGATTTCCCATACAAATAAAACCAGATTTATTTTACTCAAGGAAAATATTTTTTAATTAGCTTGTATTTATATTGCAGGAAGTTGGAGGAGCTCTATCTTAAAGACCTGGATTCTGTGTCGGACAAAATAAAGTCATATGAAGACTTAAAATCATCGTTACCACAGTGTAGAATAAGTTACCCAGACGCTGAGAAATTGATATCGCAGAAAAATTAAGGCTTTATGTTACTCTATTTGATAAAGCGTCAGAAGAAGAAACAGTCTAGTTGCAGATGACATTTTTTAGTTGATGACTTTTTCAATTTTCTTCTCTTTTGGGGTGAAAAATGCTTGTAACAAGCAGTTTCCTCATTATTGGCAATGTTTTTAAAGGTTTTTAGCGGTTTTGTTGGACAAAACCGGTATTTCACATCGATCAACCGGAAACAAGTTTTCGCGAATTTTCCACGCATGCTCATAAACTAGAAGTGAAAATCTATGTGATCGCCTCCATCTTGTTTCATCGCTTATGAAGAAAATAACTTACTTGCTGAATGCCAACAGCCTCCTCTTAGTCATGAATATCAAGGAAAATGGTTTAAAACTTCGTCTTAATATATCCATAGTAAATTGGCTAATGAACTGTCTAAATGAGATAAATAATCTCCTCGCGTTTCAAGATAGAATCTAGGTCAGTGGTTAGTGGAGTAGGCGAATACATGTAAACAAACTCCTAACCCTATCTGTTAGTTTTGACCTAGCAGGACTGAGCAAATTTACACCTCGTATACACAGTATATGTTACAGGTTACGACCCTGTTATAGTCGCGATTCAAGCACCTATTTAACCCAACCGAATAAAACACCCTTTTTCTCTCGAATTCAACTTTATCTTTGAAACGAACATGTAATACTGTACTTCAATTGTAATGATAATATGCTCAAAGCAAAAAGAATTGAATGTTAGCTTTGATAGCTTTACCTTTCATTATTTAACCTTTTACCACACAAACACAAATTTTCACGCACTGATGAAATAATATTAAAGAAAACATTGTGATGAAATCAAAATAGCGATTTCGGTTAACAGTAAAAGGGTCATGATTAATTGAATGGGGTTTTATCGCAACTTTTAATAGTATTTCAGTTATATCGGGGTGGCTGGAGCTCCTAACCATGGATTCCTGGTAGTTCTCACACCAGTATTACCACTACATCCTTATCCAGCCTCCAGCTGCTCATCCCACTTAGGTGCACGATTTATTTACTCATCTTGATGATACATAATGGCATTATTGAACGCGGTTACTGATAAGCCAGCAAAACCGCTCTCAGGACTTTCAGTCCTTTGATTCCTCTAGGGGGCGTCCAAAAGCTGGGTTATGTGGGAATGGGTTAACTGTTCAATTCCATATATGCTGTCTAAAAGCTAGACTAGGAAACCTGTCCCCATTGTTTATTCTAGGTTTTTAAAAACGTTGGGATTTCAACTCATATTTACACAAATGAGAAATGTTTGGTATTTCATGCTCTTTGTTTGAAGAAAAAAATCCCATCCAGATGTTGATAATATGGGGATTCTTTAGAAAAAAGTGAATCCCTCAATCCCCCTGCATAGAATAAACACTGAGTTCCATCTACGACACTCTTTGATATTATGTTGCTAGACTAGGACATGCCCGCAAGTCGATCCTAGAGTTCCTTGAATTTACTCTTTCATAATCTGGTGCGGGATTTCAATGATGTTATATTATTGTTTCATTAACCCATTACCAGACGGCAAAATTTTAGACTGCTACAAATTGAAAGGAGTTGCAGACGACATTTTCAAGTTGATTAAATTTTGAAATTCTTTTACTTTTTCCATAGAAAACATTGTAAATAATGACACAATGTTTTTGGAAGTTTTTTTTATCTTTTGGGCGTTTGAAAGCGTTTAAAAGCGTCAGTGAGTGGGAATGGCTTAAACATTGCATCTCTTGTCATTATGATGATGAATTTATTGCTTCATTAGGTCCTGCTAACTATATAAAAGGTTACAAAGTTCTGGGAATATGGACCAACAGCCAATATCAAAATAGAGCATTATGCAACCATGACAGAAACAAACTTTTTGAATTCATAACTTTTTTCTAAAAAACGTTTTATTGTAATTGAGATGATAAACTTATAAACCTTTGAATCAGTGTTGTTGCTTCTGTTCATTAATTGCTGGAAATCCACACATATATCCTCTTTTAATTAAACGATGCTTAGACAGGGCAAATGATGGATTACCGCTGTTCAATCAAGAATTCAATCTACCAATCAAATTACTGATTTAGACTGGAGACAAACTTTGAATTCCGATATTTATGTGGATCATTTATGTTGGTTTGGCAATTGAAACATCTTTACTGCAGCTTGAATAAGTTGTAGTTATAATGTCTTGGTCGCCAACCAACTATTTGATTTCCTGACGGCAATTGGTACAAAATGATGTTGTTTATTATCTCAATTGAGCTGCTATGTTGGAGGTCAGTGGGTGTGGCCAGGGATCCATTAATTTATCTCAAATACCCGATGACATAGATTTGTTGATTTGTTGAAGACAAAACTAAAAGTAAAATGGTTGTTTTGTACTAAAACGTTGTAACCTATATCTTGAATATTCTAATCCCAGAAAGTCTTACTTATTGATGGCTCTGGAGAAAACAAGGCGGAAAATGAAGAAATTGCTTGTGACAAGCAATTTCTTCATTTTCCACAGTGTTTTCTACCCAAAAATACATAGATGTAAAATTCTATCTATTTAAAGTTATCGTCTGCAACTTCTTTGAATTTGGACAAGTCTAAAATTTTGTAATCTTGTAACTGGATAAGCTATAGTTTCACTAAAAATGTAGTTATTCGATACACTTTTACTGCTCAGTACATCTGTCCTTTTGCTTTATTTCATATTTAGTATTACATTTTTGATACTGAACGTTTGAGACCAAAAGACATGTATTGAATAGATATTTCATTTGTTTTTGCTCTCCACGATATATATTTTTAGGTCACCTGACCGAATGGTCATGGTGACCTATTGCAATCAGCGTTTGTCCGTCGTCCGTTAACTTTTTAACATTTTCATCTTGTTCTCAAGAACTACTGAGCGGATTTCAACCAAACTTGGTAGAAAGCATCATTTGGGGATGCCAATTCAAGTTTGTGAAAATAGGGGTTCTGGGGGTCATAGGGGCCCCAATCGGGGGCAAAAAGGGGTAATTTTTGGTTCTTCTTTAAAAATCTTCTTCTAATAAACCGTTAATGCCAGAGCTTAAATATTTTGTGTGCATGACAACTAGGACAGGTATATTATAAATTGTGAAATTCATGCCCCTTGGGTCATGTACGGGGCCACACCCAGAGGTCAAAGTTCATCATGTTAAAAAAATCACATTTCATCTTCTTCTGATGAAGTACAAAGCCAATTTCAAACTAACTTGGTGAAAAGCATCATTTGGTACTGATTATACAGATTTGTGAAAATTAAAAGGCTGGGGGGTCAGGGGGCCCTAAAATGGGGACCAGAAGGGGGTAATTTTTGGTAACTTTTAAATATTTCATCTTCTTCTCAAGAACTATTGGGGGATTTCAACCAAACTTGGTAGAAAGCATCATTGGGGGATGCCAATTCAAGTTTGTGAAAATAGGGGTTCTGGGGGTCAAAGGGGCCCAAATAGGGGGCAAAAGGGGGTAATTTTTGGTACTTCTTTAAAAATCTTCTTCTAATAAACCGTTAATGCCAGAGCATGTGCATGACATCTAGGACAGGTATATTATAAACTGTGAAATTCATGTCCCTGGGGTCATGTATGGGGCCACACCCAGAGGTCAAAGTTCATCATGTTAAAAAATTCACATTTTCATCTTCTTCTGATGAAGTACTAAGCCAATTTCAAACTAACTTGGTTAAAAGCATCATTGGGTACTGATTATACAGATTTGTGAAAATTAAAAGGCTGGAGGTCAGGGGGGCCTAAAATGGGGACCAAAAGGGGGTCATTTTTGGTAACTTTTAAACATTTTCATCTTCTTCTCAAGAACTATTGAGGGGATTTCAACCAAACTTGGTCGGAAGCACCATTGGGAGATGCCAATTCCAGTTTGTGAAAAGAGGTTGGGGGGGCTTGGGGTAGAAGGGGCCCCAGTCGGGGGCAGAAAGGGGTAAATTTTTGTACTTCTTAAAAAAACTTTTTCTAATAAACCCTTAATGCAAGAGCTTAAATATTATATGTGCATGACTGGTAGGACAAGTACACTATAGTTTGTGAAATTTATGTACCTGGGGTCATGTATCGGGCTACGCCCAGGGTTCAAAGTTCATCATGTTAAGAAATTCATATTTTTAGGTCACCACCAAATGGTCATGGTGACCTATTGCAATCATCGTTTGTCCGTCGTCCGTTAACTTTTAAACATTTTTATCGTTTTCTCAAGAACCACTGGGCAGCTTGGCTTAGAGTTTTTATATTTTGTCCGTAGCAACCATCATCTAGAAGACTTCTAGCAAGATTTTTTGAATTATGGTACAGGGCTCAAAAGTATGCCATCATTTGAAACTAACTCTGAAGATGATGGCGCTTTGATATTTCATATGTAGTATCATCACATGGATATTTCTCTTGTTTACACAATAAAGTCCACATTTTCAGCTACACTAACCAAAGGCCAGCTGGGCTATTGTCATGGTCCTGTGTCCGTCGTGCATCTGTGCATGCGTAACTTTTCTTTAAACAACTATATCTTGAAAAATACTGGGCCTATTTTTAACCAAACTTAACAGGGGTGTTCCTTGCACAATCCTCTTCCAAACTGCTACAAATAATTTTGTTCCATGAACTCTGGTTGCTATGGAAACAAAATTAATTTCTAACAGAAATTTTGATTGCAAAATTCTTTAAAACTACTAGGTAGATTCTAATCAAATTTCACATGAATGTTCCTTTGGTGGACCTTTTTCTAATTCTTTCAAACAAAATCACTTGTCTTGATGCTTTTTTACTCAGGTGACCGTTAAGGCCCACTGGGCCTCTTGTTTATAGTAATTGTTTAGTTTTTGAACAATAGAACATTTGATTGTTAACTATAGACTTCATGAAAAAAAAAGGAAAAACAATCTTTGTGAATCAAACATGCAAAATCAGAGTTACTATCTTTCACCTATCATTTCTACCGAAAGTAAAGTGTATAATTGTTAAATTATTGTGTATGACGAGATACATGTAATTGTATAAGTCAATGAAATCTATGTATATATGTTTTTAGACCCACCAACATAATTTATAGCTCAACTTCCTGTCAGAAGCAGTGGACGGGGCCAGTAATCAATTAACCCATTACCAGACGGCAAAATTTTAGACTGGCCCAAATTGAAAGAAGTTGCAGACAACAATTTAAAGTTAATGATTTTTTTATATTTTTCAATTTTCTGGGAAGAAAACAATGTGGAAAATGAAGAAATTGCTTGTAACAAGCAATTTCTTCATTCTCCACTTTGTTTTCCAAAGCTTTTTTCCTTAGGGGCGTCTAAAGGCCTCACTAAGTCGGAATGGGTTAATTAGATTGGAGATTGGAATAAAAAGTGGGAAGGAAAAAATATAACAACCACAATGGAATAAAAAGTGGGAAGGAAAAAATACAACAACCACATATTGCACTTTTCATACAGAAAATTAATATCATTTATATCCATATATTTCACTAAACAACATTATTATGACAATTTTTAATGTACAAAAAGTCCATTTGCACTTCAACATCACATGACCTAACAAGCAAAAAAAAAATGAAAGGAATAAGACATAAATTTTTACCCCACCTACATATATTTCTTAAGACAATATTTCATAATTTTTAGCTCAACTTTTTGATTGAATTTCGTTTTATCCCCTATGACTCTTGTAAATTTGCTTTCATTCCTATAGCAAGAATGTGTATACATTTCTTTGAATACCTTGTGAAATTTTTTTTGTGGAGAAGGCATATTGAACCATTTCCAATTGACAAAATTTAAGACTGGTCCAAATTAAGAAGTCGCAGATGACAATTTCAGTTGGTGGATTTTTTTAAATTTATCTTTTGGATAGAAAACATTCTTCATTTTCCTCAATGTTTCCAAAGCTATTTTCTTAAAGGGAGTTATCAATATTTCTTAAACCTAGTTTGGAAAATTTTCCAAATTGCTTAGGAATACGCTCAAAGTAACATTGAATACTTAACTATGAGACAGATATTGTCTTCATGGTAATATGATAGGCTTTAAGTTGCTTTTTGTGATTATCTAAAGACAAAAACAATCTTGAAATATTGTGTAAAATGAAGAAATTGCTTGCAACGAGCGATTTCTTCATTTTACACCATGTGTTCAACTCGAAAAGTTGAAAAAGTCTCAAATTTAATAAACTTCAAATTGTCGTCTGCAACTTCTTTCAATTTGAACCAGTCTAAAAATTTGTTGTCTGGTTTATGGCTGACTTAAGAATATCTTCAGGAGAAGATTGAAACTGATGCAACTAGTTAATTTATTTCAAACATTCTTTGTATCTTACTCTGACTACACAACGTTTGTTTGAATTGGGTTTAATGCCACTTTTAACAGTACTTCAGTCATATCGCGGCTGCTGGAGCACCTAACCATGGAATCCTAACATTTTTCACACTAGTACAACCACTACATATTTTCCAAGCCTCCAGCTGCTCTTCCTACTTTGGCTTACGATTATCTACATGCTATATGGCCGCTGCCCTGACTATTACTAGAACTTACAGAGGAACAGATAAAGGGCGTAATTCGTATTTTGAATTTAAATATTTCATCAATACCACCATAAACCCTATGTTGTGGGTACTCATTTGAATCGTCTCGACGAGACGATTCAAATGAGTACCAATAACATAGAGTTCTGTTTAGAAATAAGGATTTGAGAATACTTTGACCGCCTCTAATCTAGACCTCTGTAGAAGAATTATATAAGTTATCTGTACAACTTAACCACAAAATTGACAAACTTAAAAACAACACAATGCGTCAAAAGAACTTTCAATAAATGGATTTAACACAATGCATGATAATAAAAGGCAAAATAATCAATTAACCTATTACAACACGTCAAAACTTTAGACTGGTCAAAATTGAAAGAAGATGCAAGTTGGTGGAATTTAGAATATAATTGCCTTTTAAGTGTACAGAACATTATGAACATTGAGAGAACTGCTTGAAACAATCAATTTCATTGTTGTCTATAATATTTTTTTTCTTATTTTCTTGAGGGGTGTCAGAAAGCGAAATAGTTTGGGAATGGATTAAGTTTTTTGGGGACCCGTTTGGTTTCATTTTAACTGCTAAATGCGCATCTGTAAACATATTTTTGCAAAGCCTATTAAAACTAAGCGATCATTTTCCTCAACATGTGAATACTGTATACGACTAATCCATACCACACACTTTGACTTGCTGCAGAAATATATAGATTTTGAAAGCATTGCGAGAAAAGGAGAAAATGCTTTTTAGAAACAATATCTAAGCTTTCTATCCTATATGACACTTGCTTATTTATTTTTTTTTTGTATGTTTTGAATTATTAGTCAATGTACAATTTGGACCGGTCTAAAAGTTTGTCGTCTAGTAATTGACGGTCCGATACATGGATATGGTATGTACCAATAGAAAAAAAAAACCCAAAACACTTGATTCAATCATTTCCACCCAATTCCGCTTTTCCCGACCTCCAAGAAGATGAAAACGTTGTTGAAAACGCAGAAATTTCTTGTTACATGCAAATTGTTCATTACCCACAATGTTTTTTTACCGTAACTGACAAAGATTTTCAATGTGCGATTGTCATCTGCAAATCCTTTTAATTTGGGTAAGTGTAAAATTTGACGTCTGGTATGGGGTCAATAAGCTTTCGTGATGTGTGCAAGGCAAACATTTTGAATGCACGGAGAAATTGAAAGCGAACACAAATGAAAGCACTTACAAGCAAGAAAAAAAAAATACCAATCGCTGGCCCCGCCCACATGCTTCGTTAGCCCCGCCCATTGACTCCGACAGGGAGTCCCGCTTCGATTTTAATCGTCGTTATTTTAAAAAAATATATATGGCCATTAGATGTAACAAAAAAGTAGTATAGTAGTTTAGCGACCTAAACGTCGTAACTACAGCTTGAAAAAGCTGTAGTTACGACGTTTACGTCGCCAAATCAACAAACCATGTTAACATATATGGCGGTGAATGTTGGAGATCAAAACTCATTTCTAGTCTCAATGGTGATTTGATTGGTCTAGAGGTTATTTGATTGACAGCTGCGATTGGTCAGTTGTATGATTAAAACTGCATGTACATGTATTTGCGTTTAAAATTGGTTAACACTGTTTCGAAAAAACGATTTCTTTAATATCCTCTAAAACTACATGTATATTCGCCACAAATATTTGTTAAAATAATTTCCATGAGAAGCCATGAGCAACATGTCTGACCGAAGCACAAATACTTGCTTACTAATTGTTAACCGAGCTCTTGTAAAAAGCAATTTCTTCATTTTTTACAATGTTTTCTACCCCAAAAGTAAAAAAACTTTCCAATATTTCCTCTTCTTTTAATTATCGTCTGCAACCCCTATCAATTTGGACCAGTCTAGAATTTTGCTGTCTGGTAATGGGTTAAGCCATATATTCTCGTTTTTTTAAAAAGCCCAAAAGATAAAAGCTGTAGAGAGGACATTGTGGAAATTGCTTGTAATAAGCCAGATAGACGGAAGATTTTTTTAAGACAAAGATTATTTTAAATTTCACCAGCTTGAAAAAGACCTCTACAGCTCCTTTTAATTTAGACCAGTATAACCTTTATCGTCTGGTAAAAAGTTTAAGCATTAAGTTATACATTTGAAACAGTAGACAGTTTCTATATCAAAGACTGACCATCGGCGTTTCAAAATACATTCAAATGAAAAAAAAGAAAATAAGAACTACGTTTATATGTATATGATACCAAACATTTCTAGAAAACGAGAAATTTCATGTAACAAACAATTTTATTTTTCGGCAATGCTTTCTTCTAGAGTGTTCTTTAGCGAAGCTAAATCTAGGAATTGTGAGGTAAGGGATTAACCCATTTCCACGCAATCCCGATTTTTGTTTCCCCTCAAGGAAATTGCTTCAGAAAATATTGTGGAAAATGAAGAAATAGCTTGTAACAAGTATTTTTTCATTACCCACTATTGTTTTCTACCTTTAAAGACAAAGATTTTATTATATATTCTACTAAAATTCTAATAAAAATTTCGTTTGCACATTCTTTTAATTTGGACCAGTCAAAATGTTGTCGTCTGGTAGTGGGTTCCATGCAACTAAGGCCGGTAGTATTCTCAGAATGTCTTTAGTGAAACCCAAAATAATGACACACAAATGGCTCTACAATTGACCAATCGCTGACCCCGCTAACTGAATCCCTATAGGTCCCGCCCATCAACTCCAACAAGAAGATCCGCTTAGATTTTTAAAGGCTTTATTTTGTAAACTTTATAGCCAGTAGCGTGTAACAAAAAAGTTGTTTGGTGACCTAAACGTTGTAACTAGAGCTTGCAAAAGCTGTAGTTACGGCGTTTAAGTTGCCAAATCAACAAAAAATGTTAACAAAAATAGCGGCCAATGTTAGAGTTGAATAGCGCAGGTCCGGGCTGAATAAATGATTTGATTGGCCGGTTAATTCCTTGATTGACAGTAGCGATTGGTCAATTGTCTTTTTCTCGTAGTTCATCTTTCCCAGTGATGTAACCGTGAGTCTAAATTTTAAAGAGGGTCTCTCAGCTTGTTTCTTATTTCAAGCTCAATAAATATTCGTTTTATTTACGGTTACATAAAAGGACTAATGGAGAAGACGTGTAAGGAGGTCATTCTGATTTAACCCATTCCAACACAGAAAATTTTTAGACCGGTCCAAATTGAAAGAAGCTGCAGACGACAATTTCAAGTTGATGGAATTTTGAATTTTTTTTATTCCTTTTGGGTAGAAAACATTGTGAATAATGAAGAAATTGCTTGATACAAGCAATTTCTTCATTATCCACAATGTTTTCCAAAGCTTTTTTCTCGAGGGGCGTAAAAAGGAGGGATTGAGTTGGAATGGGTTAACCCATGATGTCTCTAAGAAAAATGCTTTGGATAACAACGTGTAAATTGAAGTAATTCCGACAGGAAGTTCCACTTAGATATAAAACGGCGTTATTTTGCAAAATTCATGGCCAGTAAGTATGTAACAAAAAGTAAAATGGTTAGTTTGCGACCTAAACGTAGTAACTACAGTTTGAATAAGTTGTAGCTGCTGCGACGTTTATGTCACCAAATCAAAAGAAATGTTTCACATAATTGTCTCCCAATGTCAGACTTCAAAGTTTACTTTCCGTCTAGATGGATGATTATATAAATCAATTTATTGTTCGATTGACAGCTGGTATCGGTCGATTAAAAAAATATCAAAAATGTAACTTAGTGAAAAGACTTAATAATTTAATTTTTAGTTTCGTATGTCAAAAAACAAGCGTTCTGATTTGCCGAAAAAATAATTCATACCTCCTGAACAAAATTTTGAACACGCAGCTATTTTGTATCCTTCCGCACAAGCTTGTTCCATACCAAAAAGTATCGAAATTTGTAAAATATTTGGGTCTTTTTCTTTTTTCGCTCGATGTTATAAAATTTTAAAAAATAAAGAGAACATTTTATGGATTCATGGAGGTATGAAACGAAAAACCCAAATGCACTTATGTATGAATCCACTTCGCGAAAACAAAAAAAAATATTCTCTTCATCTCTTAAATGATTTTATATTGATACATGAGATTATGGCTATCGACGTTTTAGTAAAATACATATATCAGAATAAAAATAACTCGATACTTTTGATAGCTCTGATAAGAAAACAAGCTTGTTGGTCTCATTTTTCATTTTTTCTTCTTCGAAAAGCATTATAAGACAACTAATACTGTGTAAAAATTTCATCTCCTATTACTTTTAAAAGCCGAGCAAATATCCTTAAAACTGCGCTAACACTAAATCGTTTTATGAACGCGTGATGCACAGCTGCCACGTCACTTCCGTTATTTAATTTGGCACTATGACATGATTGGTTAGAATTTGGCCAACTTTCAAATTATGCAAATGAATTATAATTAGTTCGTTCATCTGACAAAAGTTTTATGTTGACAGATGGTGTTTTAAATGTAGATGTTTTGGCTTTCTCTCTCCTGCGTTTAATTCCGGGAGACTGTCGGAATCTGAGGATAACCTCCTTGTCCCTCCGTATATCACGGATGTCCTCGTAGTATTTATATTTGGGTCTAAACTCCATATCTTCACCTTTACCACAGCCGTGTATATAACTTTCTGTCATATCGTCCTCACTCTGCAAAGGGCGTTCACACGCTGTAAAGAGAAGTTGAAATGTCTGTACAAGGAAGACACGAAGAGAGTATTTTTGCTTCCACTGATGGGTAAATATGAAGAAAAACCTCGAAATGAACCAAGCAGATTCACACAGCAAGTGTGGTGAGCCTAGATAACAATATAACCGTATAATTTTATTTTTTCAATATCTTCTAGTCATAGAAAGACAAAGGAACCGCCTACAGGTGCCGGATACTCGGCTGTTTGTTGATTGATGGTGAAAAAAAATTCTGAATCGCAAAAGGGACATAATTTGGATAGAAATTTGGTTAGTGTTATCCCATTCATTGTGTAGATTGCCCCTTTGAGATGCCAGGAAATAAGTTTTAACCCTTGTCATGCTGAACACGGAATAGCCCTGCTTTGACAGGAAGCATAGAAGATCAGTCTGCAAATACGTGCAGTCTGATCTTAGTCTATATCCCCTTCTTGTCCTTTTAAGCCAGAATTGGTTATAAGATAAATTTTCAATTCAAACATTGACCCACTATTGGGCGCTTCCGGTGCTTTCCTCCCTTTGATTTTAATACAATTCTGCTGTGGATTTATAATTTACCAATCGCGGCTGTCAATTAAGGAAACAACCGACCAATAAAACCATCTATTCAGCCCAGAGCTGAGCTTGAAACTCCAACATTAGCCGCCATTTTAATTAATCTCTTTTGTTGGGTTGGCGAATTAAACGTTCAAGCTGTAGTTAGGAGGTTTAGGTCGTCAACCAACAATTTTACCTTTTTGTTTCATACTACTCGCCGTAAATTTTGCAGAATAACGCCGTTAAAAATCGAAACGGAACTTCCTGTTGGAGTTAAATGGACGGGGTCTAGAGAGTCAAAGGGTGGGGCCAGGAAGTGGTCAATTCAGAGTGACAAGGGTTAACACGACAACAACGACATTAACGGATCGCCGGACGCGACTTCTAAGCTCCTCTAAGAAGTTCGACTTATATTCTAAACTACGTTTTTACGGGCAGTATACATATAACTAAAGAATAAAACGGGTGGTTGTAAGCTGTAGTTGCCACGTTTAAGTCTCAAAACAAACAGAAGTAGTCCACATAATTTTCGACTAATGTCGGAATTCAAAGTTCATTCTCGACCTTATTAAATCATTTGATTGGTCGATTGATTATTTGAGTGACAGTCGCAACTCGTGAATTACTCAAAGCGCCAAGGCACAAGTAACACGCCCGGGTTTCTCCGAAAACAGCCTTACTAAACAGGTGTCAACCAAGAACACATATCATAGTTTTAGACCGTTTCTAAAGGTTCTACATTTCACAAGAATATAGAATAATTCCATACTCAAAAGTATTTTCTTAGGGTGGTGAAAAAATCAGCCCTATGATTTGACTTATTTTTTAAGACCACTAAAACTAGTCCTCATTTTATGTGAAATTTTCTTTTAAAGTGATGACGGCTACACCAAACGGACGTCATTGTTTATACAGATGATATTTAGATAAATTTGGTGTTAAATGAGCTTCGCTGTATTCCTAAAATCGTCAAGAATAAACTAGTTATATCAATGCTAGACCTTAGCGCGAATTGACCAATCGCCGCTGTCAATCAAATAATCAGTCGACCAATGAAATCATTCCGTTAGACCAGAAGTGAGTTTGAACTCCACCATTGGCCGCCATTTTTTTTTATTTTTCTAGGTTAAGCGACTTAAACGTCGTAATCACAGCTTTTTGGGGGATGTAGTTACGACGTTTATGTCGCCAACCAACTATTCTACTCTTTTGTTACATCCTACTTGCCACAAAGTTTGCAAAATAACGCCGTTAAAAATTGATGCGGGATTTCCTGTCGGTTTTGATGGGCGTGGCCATCGAAGTAAGTGGGCAGGGCCAGCGATTTGTCAATTTATATTGAAATCTACCAAAAAGTGTAAGGAATTATCGTGGTCCATATTAACGGATTATCTGATCACTAGCCGAGGTCACTTATCTCCTACAGGTAGTTCAACTGATATATTAACCCTTGTCATGCTGAACCCGGAATATTACGGTTTTGGCAAGAGGTGTAGACTAAGATAAGACTGCACATATGTTTGTACTTTTCCTGCCCGAGTTGTTTATGAACTTGATTTCTAAAGTAAATATTGATTTTTGAATAACAAGTTCTATCAGTGCTTTCAGCCCTTTGATTTGCCAGCAATTCAGAAAGGTGATTTATACAGCATGACAAGGGTTAAACGGCGTTATTTATGGCTAGTAACATGAAACAAAAAAGTGAAAAGGTCGTTCGTGATTGATTGATTGATTGATTGATTGATTGATTGAATGCGGTTTAACGCCACCTTTAACAGTATTTCAGTCATATCGCGGAGGCTGGAGCACCTAACAATGGATACCTGGTATTTCTCACACCAGTACTACCACTATATCCTCTATTTGCATCCAGATGCTATCCCACTTAGGTACACGGTTATCCATCCATTGGTGAGAGACAAATGTTGGAGAGGATATGTGCCGCCGCTGGGGATCGAACCCATGACACATAAATAAACTTACTTTTATAAATCCACTTGACGGGGCATGATAGTTCTGGCACAGTCGCTATAGTTATAGGCACAGCGGCATACAAAACGGCATCAGGGAAACTAGCCTCAATCTGAAATATAGATTAAAATACACTTGTTTAGCTCATCCTAGCCTGTTCTTGGAGAGCCGTAGGATCCTTGAATGTCTTTCGTACGCCGTCGTACGTAGGCCTAAAAAACTGACCAATTGAATAACAAGTCTACCAATGAAATTATTCATTAAGACCAGAAAAGAGTTTTGATCAATGGCCTTCATTTTTGTTAACCATTTTAGGTGGTTTGGCGACTTAAACATCGGAACTAGAGCTTGAATAAGCTGTAGTAACGACGTTTAGGTCGCCAACCAACTATTCTTATTTTTCTTTTTTGTTGCTATTGATCATAAATATAATAACGCCTTTACAAATCAGTGTGGCCAACTGAGCAAGTGGCCGAGACCAGCCATTGGTCAAATTGTTTATACTCCAGAGACCACAAGGTTGGCTCAGTCTTTGTAAGCCCTTTTATCATGATAAAGTCAGTGTGACCATCTGAGTAAGTGGCCGAGACCAGCCATTGGTCAAATTGTTTATACTCCAGAGACCACAAGGTTGGCTCAGTCTTTGTAAGCCCTTTTATCATGATAAAGTCAGTGTTACCAACTGAGTAAGTGGCCGAGACCAGCCATTGGTCAAATTGTTTATACTCCAGAGACCACAAGGTTGGCTCAGTCTTTGTAAGCCCTTTTATCACGATAAAGTCTGTGTTACCAACTGAGTAAATGGCCGGTACCAGCCATTGGTCAAACTGTTTATACTCCAGAGACCACAAGGTTGGCTCAGTCTTTGTAAGCCCTTTTATCATGATAAAGTCAGTGTTACCAACTGAGTAAGTGGCCGAGACCAGCCATTGGTCAAATTGTTTATACTCCAGAGACCACAAGGTTGGCTCAGTCTTTGTAAGCCCTTTTATCATGATAAAGTCAGTGTTACCAACTGAGTAAGTGGCCGAGACCAGCCATTGGTCAAATTGTTTATACTCCAGAGACCACAAGGTTGGCTCAGTCTTTGTAAGCCCTTTTATCACGATAAAGTCTGTGTTACCAACTGAGTAAGTGGCCGGTACCAGCCATTGGTCAAACTGTTTATACTCCAGAGACCACAAAGTTGGCTTAGTCTTTGTAAGCCCTTTTATCATGATAAAGTCAGTGTGGCCAACTGAATTAGTGGCCGAGACCAGCCATTGGTCAAAGATAGATAGATAGATAGATAGATAGATAGATAGATAGATAGATAGATAGATAGATAGATAGATAGATAGATAGATAGATAGATAGATAGATAGATAGATAGATAGATAGATAGATAGATAGATAGATAGATAGATAGATAGATAGATAGATAGATAGATAGATAGATATACTTTATTGACGTAAACTATACAGTTTCTTGTCATATCATATACAGACATACAATAATAACAAACACACACACACCCACAAAACAAAACAAAACAAACAAACAAACAAAAATCGTTGACATATTGACAAACAGTCCAAAGGCATATTATATATAACATGGAAGAGAAGCTGCCATGGAGAAATTCGTGAATTACCGAGAACAATTATGTCGCTGGTAAATACGACATTGTCGTAAATGCTGATATAATGTATCTGCTCTTTAAACATTATCGCACCCACCAGCTGCATACTTTACGTATCATAGATTAAATTGGTTCTTAGTAAGAAGCCTTCCTTGATAAATTTAGCCAAATTGAAAAGAGTAATTTTGTTACTTGAATTCATCAATCTATCAAATTTCCACATACTGGGATGAGTATAGAAGTACTTCTTCAAATATGTTTTCTAATATCTGCAAAAAAGGACAAACCAATAAAAAGTGATATTCATCTTCTATTTCGTTCATATTACACGCCAAACACAAACGTTGATTTCTATCAATCTTAATTTGACCATGTCTGCCTGTCTCAATTCTAAGGGAATGTGATGACAATCTTAATTTCGAAATATATAATCTCCATTTTAGTGGAAGAATGTTTAAATAAAGAGATATTTGACTGTAGTCTTTAACGAATTTATATGTGCATAACACCGTACTCCTATGAATATCATTGAACAAAGTCTGACTAAATTCGTCGATTAACTGTTGTTTAAACATTTTATAGAAAACTTTATGATCAACAATAAGTGGATCATTCCATACATAACTAAAACCATGTTTTGATAAAAATTGTTTAACATTACCAATTATCGCCTTTTTCGTGGCTTGTAAGTAAAGCCTCGTATGATGATTTTACAATTAAGTTATTCGACATTAATACCTTACCCCAGAATCTAATTATTCTACAATATCTGTTAATATAAAGTGGGTACCTCCCTAACTCGTGAGATACGGCGGCACTGGAAGTGGAGCTTTTAACATTTAATATTTTTTTACAATATTTTAAATTAACTCTTTCTAAACATTGTGCCTTACAAAAACCGTTTATTTCACACGAATAAGATAATATTGATCCAACGAAAGCATCAAATAGCTGCAATAATGTCGAAGTTTCAAAGTCAAATCTTCTTGTTTTACTAAGTAAAAGGTCAAGGGCCTTTAGCGCCTTGTCTGCTAAAATTCTGGTATCATTACCAAATGAGCCCGTATAATAGAAAGTAGTTCCAAGATAGGGGAAATTGTTAACAACTTCGATTTCATCGCCGTTATATAACCATTTTTCATTGGCTCTTATTGATCCTCTTTTCCAAAAAACTACAACTTTTGTTTTTTCAGTATTTACTTCGAGGCCCCATTTGTTACAGTAATCAAATAATTTGTTTAGACTGTTTTGTAAATCTTTCGGATCTTCGCTTAAAATAACCATGTCGTCGGCGAACAGAAGAAGAAGGATTTTTATATCATCAAGATTCAATCCGCAGCTAGTGTCCCCCTGCAAATAAAGTTCAGTGTCTTCAATGAAAAGAGAAAATAGTAAGGGCGACATTATCTCCCCTTGTTTCAGACCAACAGTACTCTCGAATATTGGGGAAGTAATATTGTTAACTTTAACAAATGATTTTACTTTTGAGTACATGTCACGTATAATTCTTAACAGTTTACCTTTTACCCCCAAACAGAATAATTTATACCAAAGGCCGTTTCTATAAACACTATCAAAGGCTTTTTTGAAATCAATGAAAGCTGCGTATAAGCGTTTATTTTGTGACAATGTTTTTTGAATGAGGGAAAGAAAAACAAAACATGCATCTGTTGTAGATCTCTGTAGTCTGAAACCAAACTGGGCATCAGATATCATGATAAAGTCAGTGTGACCAACTGAGTAAGTGGCCGAGACCAGCCATTGGTCAAATTGTTTATACTCCAGAGACCACAAGGTTGACTCAGTCTTTGTAAGCCCTTTTATCATGATAAGGTATTGAACCCCTCTTGAGGATGGGTGTGGTCATGTCAAAAACTAGGTCACCGGGTCAAATCGCAGAAAAAATATTTTTGCCGCTATAAGGGCCACATATTCTGACAAATTCTTAACCAAAGAATAACTCATTACCAGGCAAGTATTTTTAGATTGGTCCGAATTATAATAAAAAAAGCGATTTTGAAAAAAAGATAATCTTAATGAAACTTGATTAGTGTTGTTAGGTCTTCACAAGGAAGAAATCTTTTGAAAATTGGAAGATTGGGAGAAGGGTAATTAATGAAACTTTTGTTTATACTGTTGAACCACAATTTTAGCTCAATCTTGACGAAACTTGTCAGAATGACCGCTAAATCATAAGAATAAATCCTTGTAAAAATGGAAAGGTTCTATCGGACGACATGGGTAAAGGGCCATTATAACAAGTTTATTGTTTACGCATCAGGGGACCATATTTTCGTCCAGCTTTAATGAAACTCGGAAAGATTCTTTGCATCGAATCTTTGATCAATATGTGTACTGATTGTGTCAAGAAATAAGGCCCACTTAAAAGTTTTCGTGTTTTCTTGCTCAAAGACATATTGAGTCTGCGTGACATACCTAGCCATTACACATCTGCGTCAAGTAAAGACTTAGATCAGCCCATGTATCCGCACACTTTAATCATAGTTTTCATTTCGCGCTTTAAAGATAAGTACTGACCCAAAGCTTCTTAAAACGATCTGCGAATATTCTAAATGCCCTGATTGGCTCTCCATGTTGCTCAATATCTATGCAAACACATCTGAAATTGTTGAAAATGTCAGGCACACGCTCAATTGACAAAACGCGGCTGTCAATCAAATAATAAGTCGACCATTGAAATCATTCATTTAGAGTTAGAGTTTATTTTGAACTCCAACATTGGCAGTCATTTTTGTGGAGGATTTTAGCTGTAGTTACGACGTTTACGTCACTAACCAATCATTCTACTATTTTGTTGCATGCTTCTGGACATAATGCAAGATAACGCAGTTTAAAACAGAAGCAGGACTTCCTGTTGGAGTCAAGGGGCGGGACCAACGGAGTAAATGGGCGGGTCTAGCGAATGGCCAATTGTTGATTCAGACCAGTCTGTTTTCAATTCGCAATAAACTTGTGTAATGGTTGTTGATAGCACAAGTAATCTTTGTAATATGACATGTAAATCGGTCTCAAATGTATAATATTGTCTGCAAGAAACCCCTAGAGAGCATGTCTTGATATTGAATTACAAAACCTTTTTTGATGGTACACAGAAAATACAATTTGTTACCCTCTGGTTCATTGAAATACGACCGGGCGGTCTACTGGTAACGGATATAATACTTTGAGCTATACAAAATGGTACTAGTACGAGTTGACGACCTAAAAGTCGTAACTACAGCTCGTATATATACAGTTTGGTAGTCTGATAATAACGGCAATGCAATCGAGTATTTTGATAAGTACGTAAATGTATTTTGGTTCTCATACTTACGGCAATACAATACTTGACATCTAGCACCTTACACAGATGTAATCTAGAGGGACAGGTAGCGGGGATTTTGATTGGATACTCTCTCCATTGGCGATGTTGACCAGGTCGCAAACTTTCACATACTTTCTGATCGCGTAACATGAGTGTTCTTGTATGAACACCCCCATAGGACAGCATCTGGAATTGGCAAAGTTACAAGATTAAGTAAACTACGGCCGTTTTGAACACGGTTTTCAATAATCCGTTACTTCGGTCAGTGTCATTATTTGCTATACTTGTCTTATGTTCTTCTTTTCGCTCTCTTTTTCTTTTATCTTTTATCAACAAACTCTAAGCTTTCATTTCATTACCACATGTTCTTTTATTTGTAACACATAGAATCCCAAAAACAAAATGTACGAAGCAATCAAATAAATCAAACGTATACGTGAAAATCGGTAATGCCCGACTTGTCCTACATTGGCTTTTCTACTTGTGGAAATATATCTTCATTGACATTTATGATTATCATCACAAAAATGATTAATCTTTTTTGTGATGATAATCACCAATGTCATAAAGGGTACGTGTACATATCGTCTGTAGGCGACCGAAACATGATAAATACAACTTATTCAACTGTAGCTTCCAAGTTTTATCGCATATCGGCGTTACATTTCTCTAGCGTTTATAGACAATCTTGCTCAATTGACCCCCTATGTTAAACGCCCACTTTCATTAAGCGACCAGCGTTAATATTCTCTTCTTAATAACTAAAGATCTTCATAACTGGACGTTTTTGTTGAAAACCAAATCCTACGTTGGAGGATCACATTGAAATCGTCTCAATGAGACGATTCTAATGCGTTCCATCAACATAGGAATAAGTGATAATACCGCAATAATTTATGTATTCAGTCAACCCGATTCCTCATATATGTCACAAAAAAAAAATGTACTAAGCGACCATTCTCTTAAAGGACCACATTTTGGCCCTCCCTTGAGTGGTCGCTTAATGCAATCCTAACCGTAATTACCTGTTTGAGTTGTAGACTGACAGCCCCTGATTTACGGATGGATGTGTTTTGGACATGAATATCAGAGACAAGTGTCTCCCCAGGAACAAAGGCACGTTTATAGAGAGAGATTGAGCAGGAAACACGACCCGGGCGGCAACACACAGAACTGATAGACCTCTCAGCATGGTCTTCTAAAGGGTGCTCTGGCTGTAGTAGAAATAAGAAAAATATGATTATTGTGTTGTCCATGATTTGAAAGGGGTAGCTATCGCAAGTGTAAGAGTATGTATGTACCCCCGTAGGTTTGCTTGTATAGGAAAGGCTGGCCTGCGAATAATCTTTACGCATGTGAACTATTTTCTTTACAACAGGTGTCATGCTATCAAATTAACGGATTGCTGCTCTCAGACAAAAAATGATTGACCAATCAAATCATTAGTTTGCCCGAGACTGAATGGTGATGAATGAATGTATTGAATGCCAAACTTTTTTGTTGTTGTTGTTTTAAAGAATCTCATAGGTCACTTCCCATTTGATATTTTGCCTACTTAAACAACACTGTAATAACAGTTTGATCAAGGTGTAGTTACGACGTTTAGGTGGGGAAAGTACAAATGATTCACGTGACGTCGTTACACCTTGGTTTAGCAGAACACTACCCCTTTTTGATGTTGTTATGACGACTTTATCATGTAATTGTTCATATAACGACATCACCAATCGCTTGCCCCACCCACTTACTGCATTGGCCAGTCGTTTAATAATGTATTTTAGAGTTATTACCCTTGTTGGTATAGACTGCTCTTTTGATTGTGAATAGATATATAATGAGTTTCAAATAAATGTGTTCAGTAATACCAGAGATGTTACAAAATGTCGGGGTTTTGAAACGTCGGTGACGCTGACGTAGACACGGATGTAGATGCGAACTGAGACGGCGATCCGAATATAGCAATACCTCGTTTTTTCCCGAAAAAAGCCGAGCTAAAAATGTTCTTATTGTAGGTTCTTATTGTAAATCTGGCAGTCTTGGTATTGTTCAACCATTTAAAACACCCTATGACTTTAGCCAACTTACCTTCGGCTAGTGTGGATCTTCTTATTGAATTGTGTTTGCGTGTTTGGTGCTGAGTTTGTTTGAATCAAAACGTAAAGCAAATGTTTCTTGGGCAAATGTGAACCCCTTCAAAGATTTGCACTAAAAAGAGAACTGTGGTTAAATTTTGCAAACAAATGACTAATGAAGAACCAATGGACTTTCTTTCATCCTAAGATACAGTTGAATATTATTTAAACAGATGTTGTGACAATGTTAACGTAACAAAGGCTTACCGGAACATTTGACCTATCCGGGTTTTCCTTCCGGGGGTCAAATTCTCGTAGCACCGTTATAACTTTACGCGTAGTGATATGCTCTCCGTCATATCGGACTATAATTCCCTGTACAGTATACCGCACGTGGGCATCTGGACCTGAAATAGACGGAAGGTTATTGACATCGTGGTGCAGTGGTTATGGCATAAAGAAGCGTTAGCCCACTAAACGCCATTATCTTGAACCGTTTCTATAAGTACATTTAAGCAAATACTGATGTTGTCAAGAATGAACTTGGATAAGCGAACTTAAATGTAATCGAAAGAATGTTCTGGACCTCTACGAGCAATCGTCACAAATACAAGATATGACCAATGCCCGTTGCCAACCGACTCGCCGATCGCTCGCCGTGCATCTCTTAAGCACGATTGAGAGAATTATATCATCAGAGGTAGATCGATCGCCGAAAAAATTAATTGCCGGTCAGTTACACCGCGGTCGAAAACTTACTCAATACTTTGAAACAATTTCCTTCATAAATACAAGAAGTAAGAAACACTTTTTTTTTGATATGTAGTTCTATTCATACTCAAAATATTTCGACAATAATATTACAAAAGCGAAAGAATAATCTACGACAAGACCATTCAAATAAGGCTGTCTAGTATCGAGGCTTTACCAACTTTTCACATAATGGTGAATTATCGACGAATAATATAAAGATATTGCCTTACCCTCGAAGGAACAGGGTATTCCCCCTGGCACTCTGTATTGGAAGGGAAACGTGTGTCGACCTCGCTGTAAGGTCTCTCGACTATCCCAGCGATTTTGAGCATTGACTGGAAAGACAAAAAAATATATAATTATATCACTAAGCATGATTTGCCTCCTCCACTGAGATATTACTTAAGAGATGAAGAGAATATTTTTTGTTTTCGTGGAGGTATGAACCTAAAAACCTAATCACACTGTATGAATACGCGTCGCGTATTCATACATTATGTGATTGGGTTTTTCGGTCCATACCTCCATGAAAACCAAAAACATTCTCTTCATTTCTTATTATTTAATAGTATCGAGCGAAAAAAACCAAAACCCTACATCTTTTGATACCTTTTTGTATGGGACTATTTTGTGAGGAAGCATACAAAATAGCTGCGTGATAAAAATTTTGTTCATGGAGTTATGAATCCATAACTCACATTCAATCCTATGTTGTTCAAACTCATTAGAATCGTCTCGTTCTTCTCATGAAAAGTCATCAACTTCTAAAAAACTTTTGATTATGGTCGCTTTATTAAATGAGGTCGCTAAAAAAGGCGATCGCTTAACCAAACTTGACTGTGTTTCTACAAAAGGAACAGTATGTAGACGGTCTCTAAAAGTTTCGGAAATGGCTCTGACCACATCATGAACACCGGCTTACTAGTGTGTAGGCAAAAAAGGGTATTCTTGCTTCTTTTGAAAATTCGTGTATTATTTAACTTATGTATGTAAAAAAATAAAAATAACTCCCTATTGGCCACTGTACGTTTTCTCAAGCATTAGAGTGATATGTTGAATAACAAAGATTGATAAACCTGGAAGACTTCGGTGGTAATATCATTAATCAAAGTACTGAAAGTACTGAAGGCTAGCAAAGCATGGCTTACTTAAGTAATCTTCTTTGTCAAAGGTTATCATGATAAATAAACGAGGTTACAACACAACAAACTCTTAGACTGGTCCAAATTGTAAGAAGCTGGTGGAATTTAGAAAACACTTGTCTTGTAGGATATAACTATTTTTTTCATTGTCCACATTGTTTCTAAAGCTTTTTTTCTTCTCAAGATGCGTAAAAAAGTGGGATTGAGTGGGAATCAAATTAAATAGTATTCTTTCGAAGGAGTTCTCTACGATTTGTATAAAGCTCATTCGTGAGGCCATACATAACAGCGCGCATAGCGAAGACTCTAATCAGCTCATTTTGAACACGATATGCTCAGATGAGTTAAAATAACGTTACAAATCAGCTGATCTTGCAGGCAGAGTTTGCAATATTACTGAAATACATAAGAAATATTTAATTATTTAATTTTAGTTTCGTCTATTAAGATTCAAGCATTTCGACTGGCTTTTTTTTTCAATACTTCCATGAACAAAAATTTGATAACGTGACTATTGTGCTTGCGCACAAAATAGGTCCATAAGTTGTACCTGCAGAACTAGTAAAACAGTTGATTTACTTTGCTTAATGGCATTAAATTATAAGAAATGAAGAAAATATGTTTTATTTCCATTGCAGTATGAACCTAAAAACTTGATTACACTAATATATGAATCAGCATCGCGTATTCGAATAGTGTGATTAAGTTTTAAGCTTTACACCTCAATGAAAAGCACAATTAAATATTCTCTTCGTTTCTTTACACTGTCCTGTTTTCAAAATTTTAGACCTGTCCGATTTCAAAGGTTTTGCTTGTTACAAGCAATTTCTTCTTTTTCTACAATGTTTTCTCAATTTTGAAACCACGGAGGCGTAAACAGGAAAGGGTTAAATGGGCCAACTTATGACGCTTCTAGTAGAAGTGTCATAAAATCTCCCTCATGAGTACGTGTATAAGGTTACTGCAAAGCATTGGCTGATGATTCCTGCAGGTACTGAATTATTGTATTTCTGTCTCCGTTAATCAAGTTTTATTGCTCCTTTGGGGTCGATCACTGAAGGCATTGAAATTCTAGACTTGTCAAATTCAAAAAGAGTTTCAGGCGACATTTTCAAGTCGATAATTACAACAGATTTTTACAACGAGAACCATCATACTATTTGCACAGCTATGGGTTACAATCAATGTCAGACAGACAGACACACAGACCGAAAACACAAGAAAAAAATAACAAGTCTTTCCTAGACCCGAGATGAGCAACCATGGTTTTGTCAAACGATTTTGTTGCTACAGAGAATTTGAGTCACATTTTGCCAAAAATTCCTCGGGGCTAACTCGTGACTAAGGTTAAAGAAAGCAATTATTTCAATAAACCTCTACGCAGAACCCTGTGGTTTGTAGTAATCTAATTTCCAGGTTAAAGGGACGCGAAATTAAGAAATGATTAGAGAAACTAGCCCACCGCTAAATAACCAAACTGATAAATCGTCAATTCGCTGCCTTTCTAGGAATCTTTGGTTTTTCGGTGGCTTGGGAGGTAGAAGTTCGAATCTCGGCCACACCGCTGATCGCTCGAGTAGAACCCGTTTAAGCGTCGTTAAACATTCCAAACAAACAATTAGACGAAGGTAAATATCCTATACTAAACCCCTCACCAGACGACAGATTTTTATACTGGTCCAAATTGAAAGGTGTTGCAGACGACAATTTTAAAATTTATGAAATTTTAGAATTTTTAACTTTCTGGTTAGAAAACATTGTGTAAAATGAAGAAATTGCTTGTCACAAGCAATTTCTTCATTTTACACAATGTTTTCCAAAGCTTTTTTCTTGAGGGGTGTAAAAGGAGGGATTGTGTGGGAATGGGTTATTGTGTCGCTAAATATTTCAAACAAAACAGTAGACGAATGAAAAGGAAACTACGACTGAAATATCCTAAACTTGGGGCGGCAGTCTTAGAAATTTCGAACACACAAAAAAATCAAAGAACTGAAAGTACTGTAAGATAAAAAGCATGGTTTTGTTAAGTAATCTTCTTTGTCGAAGGTTATCATGACAAATATACGAGGTTAAAGTAACCCAGGGGTTAACCCATTCCCACACAATCCCTTCTTTTTGTGCCCCTTAAGAAAATAGTTCTAGAAAACATTGTCGAAAATGGAGGAAGAGATAAATATTTCAGAATTTTCGACAATTTGAAATTGTCCTCTGCTATTTGTTTGAAGAAGTTGAGCAGAGTCATTTTTAACACGATGTGCTCAGCTAGTTGAGCTAAAAATACCTAGGAGGTGATCATGCAGACAGAGTTTGCAATATTCCTGAAATACATAAGAACGTCTTTTTTGGGCTTATTCATTCAATTAATTTATTGGTTAAGCCTCCAGTGGCAGTTTGCACTCATTGAATTCTGAGAAGACCTCAATGTTTTGTCTGTTAACTTAACACTTGTCATGCTGATCTCGAAATATTCCTGCTTTGGCAGGAGTGATCACGGAATATTCCTGCTTTGGCAGGAGGCATAGACAAAGATCAGCCTGCATATAAGTGCAGTCTGATCTTATTCTACACCACCTGTTTGTCCTCTTTAAGCCACAAATGTCCACAAGATCAATGTCCAAACTAAATAATGATCCCAACAACCAGACCTACAGTGCCATCAGCCCTTTGATTTTAATGCATCTCTGAACAAGGATTTTATTCAGCATGACAAGGGTTAAGCTATCAAAGCTGACGCTTTGCTTTCTAAAAATAGCCTACGAACGTTATAACAAATGACGTACCGCTGGCCAAGCCTGCTGACCATCGACAGTTCGACGTCAATGTTAAACGGCGTTATATTGTGGAATTCGTAGTGAGTACATCTTCGCTATCCAAGGGTTCTAACTCCACCTTGTTCCTTACGTAAGGAACAAGGTGGAGTTAGAACCCTTGGCTAGCGAAGATGTAGTGAGTAACATGTATCGTTGGTTGACGACCTAAAAAGCTATAGTAACGACGTTTAGATCGCCAAACCAACAAAAACGTTAAACATCAATATCCGAGTTCAAGGATCACTACCGATATAAATGAACGCTTTGGTTGGCCGATCTTTTTTTATTGACAAGTTCCGTACCATGAGTGTAAATTACGGGTACGTTTAAGGAAGGAAATTTAAATACTCAAATCTAGATTATTCTCCACTCGTCTTTACCCATTACCAGATGGCAAAATTTTAGACTGGTCCAAATTGAAAAGAATTGCAGATGACAATTTAAAATTTTTGAAGATTTAGATTTTTTTTAACTTTCTCGGTAGAAAACATTGCGCCAGTGAAGAAATTGCTTGAAGTTGTTGCAATTTCTTCATTTTTTTTCCAATGTTTTCCCAAATTTTTTTCTTAAGGGGCGTCAAAAAGAGTCATTGTGTAGAAATAGGTTAACATGCTTAAGTATGCATGTAATCAATTCATTTCAAATCTACGGAGCGATCCCGGTAAGCTCAGTCAATAACGCGCTGTTCTCTCAATCCTCGGGTCATGAGTTTGAACCCAGGCTCGGTCGACATTCTCTCCGACATTTACTAAAGTCATCGCGATATGCGATATATGTCTCTCATCGAAGTACGAATGCTAAGTAGTGTGCCTGCGTTAGATGAGCAGCTGGTCGCTTGAAAAGAATCTTGGTGTTGTACTGGTGTGAAAAATGACCACGATTCAACTGAAACACTGTTGAAAATGGTATTATATCCCATAAAATCAATAATTCAAATATACGGAGTACAAAATGAAGACTTTGATCGTACCCTGTGCCTAGTCTGGTTAGTGTTTAGGGTATCTACTTGGCGCAAATGTGTAATTGACCAATCGCTGGCCCCGCCCAATTACTCCCTAGGCCCCGCCCACTGACTCCAACAGGAAGTTCAGCTTCGATTTTCAACGGCTTTATTTTGCATAATTTATGACCAGCAGCATATAACCAAAAAAGTATAATGGTTGGTCGGCGACCTAAGCGTCGTAATTACAGCTTGAAAAGGCTGTAGTTAAGACGTTTAAGTCGCCAAGGCAACAGATATTTTTCCAAACAATGGCGGTCGATGTTGGAGTTCAAATCTCCAATCCGGGCTGATTGATGTTTTTATTGGTCGATTGACTCCTTGTTCGCAGCCGTTGTTTTATCACAAGACATCCAATTCGCACGGTCAAATTGTTTATTTGCTCTGAAAACTCAGTAACCGATATCTGGTTGAGAAAGTCAATCTAGATCTGAAATGGTGCAAAGAGGTTATAAGGAGCTTCTTGCGTCAAAGGTGAGCAATTATCGCTGAATAGCAATTATCGCAAGTCGGGGCAAATTCTCTCTGCCATTAATTCTAATTTTGACTTAGAAAATATAAGCTAATGTGTCTGGAAAAGGGAAAGTGCTGTTTTTCTCCAATCAAAGAACTTCGCTCGATGAATTATCTGTAAATCTGTAACATACACAAAAGGCGGTGTATACCACTGTTATGCTATATTTCACTTCCGTCTCCACATTACACGTGATTTGAATTAACGGATCGCTGGTCACACCTTGCCTCCACCAGAAAGTTCGACCAAGAAATCATACAGCGTTATTTTGCTACATTTATAGTCAGTAACGCATAAGAAAAAGTAAAATGGTTGGTTGACGACTAATACGTCGTATTTACAGGTTGAATTACCTGAGCTACGAAGTTTAAGTCACCCCCCCCCCCAAAGGTTAATATAAATGTCGACTAATGTCGGAATTAAATTTCACTTCAAGTCTGGATCCATTATTTGATTGGTCTATTGATTTTAGATTGACAAACGCGATCCGTCGATTCAGTCGTAGATGGGTTAAGAGGAGATGGCAATATAACATCGTGTCACACAATACAAACAACGTCCGTGGTTCCACCTCGAAGGAAAATAAAGCGAAATCAATGTGGAGACGGAAAATAAATACCGCGTATCAGGATATACACGTATAAATGTATCTATTTATGCCATGATCAATTTTTGTGGATAAATTGAACTATAAATTACGAAATACCGTTAGGTTCATCGTGTTTTTCTGTGTAAAATTGGAACACGAGAATACGATGATGAGAACACGAGAGTACGATATAGAGAGCACGAGAATACGCCGATGAAAACTCGTGAGTACGAGAGTACGAGATAACGATGATGAGACAACGAGAGTACTACGACGAGAACACGAGATTATCTCGTACTCTCACCATCGAGGTCTCGTATTCTGGTGTCCTCACCATCGGACCCTCGTGATCTCGTGATCTTAGCGTCATACTCTCAAGTTTTCAGCGTCGTACTCTCTTGATCTCAACGTTGTACTCTCGTAGTCTCGTGATCTCACCCTCGTATTCTCGTGCCTCGTGTTCCAATTTATTAAAGAAAAACGCGATAGTCCTATCGGCTATCGGTCTTCCATTATTAACCGGTTATAAATGTATTGTGCAATTAAAAACAGTTACTATAACATGAAACAAAATGATCGAATTGACCAGCTATGCTCTTCAGGTTGCATTCGATTTTGTAGTCACCAATATTACAAAAAAGTATGAAAAGCATTTGCTTTTTCCCCTATAAAACAAAAAAAAAAAAGTCTAAACAATCCGGAATTCGAACACACAAGCATGAAACCTGCTTCTTCTCTTTTTACACTAATCAGCCCTCGAGATGATGCCATATGTTATGATTACACTTATTTTCATGTCATAAGCCATATTTTCAAAATATTTGGTTTAATTACTATTTAATCAGTTACTGTATAGTTTAGTTTAGACATGCCCAAATTCAAAGGATTTGCATACGACAGTTGAAAGTTTATTTTTATTTGAAAAATGATCATTCAGTAGGGTAGAAAAAACAAATGGAAAAAAAGAAATTGCTTGTTACAAGCAATTTCTTCTTTTTCAACAATATTTTTTCAATTATGAAAATACAGAAACGTAAAAACTAGGGATTTGACAGGAAAGGAGGAAAATACAAGGAAATATTTTCATATTGCAAAATATTTCATAAAGGCGATCTAACTTCCCTCGTTTGAATTTTCTTAAAATAATTATTTCTCCAAAGTACAGATGTTATTAATGAATGTTTTCAGCGGAAAGAAATGGTAATATATGTAAAGAACGTAAAAGCGAAAAATTAAGATCTGGTGTCTTTAGTGGGAAAATTCAGAACCGATGTCTTTCGTGGTAGCAAACACCATAGGAAGGAACCATTCGCCAATAATGACCATTTATTGTAACTATGGAATAATCGAATCATGAAGACAGATACGCGTTTTTGACCATTAAGTTATCTCAAACACTGTCATTATTTGAAGGATGTTTTCCTGGTTAGGAAAATCAAAGATAATCTTCATGAAATCGATTCTCTTATTGTTATGATTCTTAAATCAATTATCCTAAGTGGAAACATTCTTGGTTTGATATCCAGAATCACAAATCTCCCTAAGACTGTAAACAATAGATATACCAATATTTTCTTAAAGCCTTCACAAGCAATTGTTGATTTTCGTGTTATTTGATCAGGGGCGTTTACAAACACTTCCCCGCTTCCAGTGTTTTATCATTTTGAAACAAATAAGAAAAAAGAACACTTTAAGATAAATTTTACTTCATTGGACTTCGCACAAAATTAGACTCTGCAGTCACTGTATTCGTTTTGTCTTAAATATAATATCAACCTGATGCCAAGGCTTCTTTGCAAATTGACGGATCGCGATTTTGTCAATCGAAGAATCAATGGACCATAAAAAAATAACCATTTAAATCGGAAGTGAAAATTGGTCTTAGCAGTCGGCCGACATTTATGTGAGGCTTTTTTTTGGTGTTTTTGTTTGGGTGTAGGAGCTCGGTGGGCGGGTTCGGAGATCCGTTGATTCGGACAAGAAAAAAAGACAAACAAAACCCAAACAGGAAAGTAATTTTGAAATAGATAAAGAAAAATGGTTCAAGGAAACGAATTACAAAGGGGAGAGGGGGATAAAAATTTGACATTTTGTTATTTTACGATTGATTTACGAAAATATGACAAACAGAATCACTCAATGATAGCATTTTTTTCCTTAAAAAATCAGGTTACTTCTGTTCCTACATTGTTTTCATAAAGTCAATACGTAATTGACTACCGCATAGAAATCAACATGAGAGTTGCCGTAGTTACGCCCCTTACTACTCTTTAGTATAATTCACACTTTGGCGAACTTTTTTATAACTCATTGGGTTGTGTGTAACTTTATGTACTACAAAACTGTTCAAACTTAATTTATATTTGAGATAGAGACTTGTTCTGAAGACCATTCCTGAAAAATCCTTATTGGTAATGAGTTTAGCTTGGAACTATTAAAATAGAAATACACCATATTTGCTATGGGTGGGTTTTTTTTGTGGTTTTTTTTTTGCCTTTTCTTTCTCGAATAAAGTAATCAAAGTACTGAAAGTACTGTAAGCTAGTAAATTATGGTCTTCTTTGTTTTCTGTGTCTATCGTAGGGTAGAAAATGTTGTGGACATTGAAGAAATCGCTTGTTACAAGCAATTTCTTCATTGTCGACAATGTTTTCCAAAGCCTTTTCTTGAGAATCATAAAAGGTGGGATTGAATGGGAAAGGGTTGTAAAGCATGTCTTTACAATTTGAAAAAAGTCAATTATGTGGCTAGTCATTTTGAACACAATGTGCTCAAATGAGCTAAATTACATAGGAGATTAACTTGCAGGCAGAGTTTGCAGTATTCTTGAAATACACGAGAACTACTTTTTTTGGGGTATACATCAAATGGATTTAGTTGTTAAACCCCAAGTGGCAGTTTACACTCACTGAACTCTGAGAATACTTCAGAATGTATCTGTTAAATTAAGCTCTCAAAGCTGACGCATTGCTAGCCAAAAACGAGTCGGTAACATTTTACATTTAAACAACTTAGAAAGACAATCTCTCTCTGCCTAACAAAGCCATCCCATGAAATTACCAAAATTGGATTGCTTAATATAGTAGCCGTCGTATTACGATTCGTGGATCAGATGGATTGTTTAACCGTTTCCTATTCAATCCCTGGTTTTTACGTACCTGTGATTTTGTAATTCAGAAAACATTGTATAAAAAGAAGAAATTATGATTTGCCACGTGGATTTTTGTTTTATAGTGGCTCATTAAGACAGGTAGATCTCAAAAACAGGTTGCTGGTCAATATGGTTTGACCTCAACATACCCGTGCAGCAGTTATATACAGTGTAACGTCGGGTGAGCAACTGGTGACTTTGACCGATTTTTGAGGTTGTACCATTGTGAGAAACAACAGGAAGCCGTGGTTAACTAGAAAAATGTTGAAAGTGATGTTAAAGCCTTTACAATCAATCAATACAGCGTAACTCTAAATCGTTGCCTATGATTTTTTTCTTGTCAGTCTAATAATTATATTCGACTGATGAAGCCTTACTTGTGATGTCAGATTCTAATCACATATATATTTCATGATTCAGAAATTGTAGACTTTCACATTCTAATAGATAACTAACGCACAGGAACATTCAAAATCTCTTGAAAACCGATCATTAACTTTTCAAAATTCAGTAGAATTGTGTATATATGCTGAATAATAAATCTTAGTATTATTCCTCGGAGTTGAAATCTCACTGACTGTGGAATTAAACGTATTCTTAGTGGAATTTAACCAATTCCCGTACGCTGACGCTTTTTTGACACCCCTAAAGTAAATAGGTTTCGGTAAGCATTTTGGACAATGAAGAATTGTCACAGGCACTTTCTTCGTTATTCCCAACGATTTCTACCCCAAAAGATAAAGACTTTTAAAACTTCACCAATCAAAAATTGTCGTCTGAAACTTCTTTCAATTTGGACTAATTCAAAAGTTTGTTGTGTGGTCATGCGTCTGCTCTTAACCGTTACAAAAGACAACAATTTAGACTGTGCGAAATCGAAAGAGTTTATAGCAGGATTTGAAGCATTTGGCTGATACAAGCTATTTCTTAATTTTCCTCAATGATTTTTGGAGCTTCTTTCTTGAGAATCGGAAAAAACGGGATTGTGTTTGATGCGTTAAATAGTGCAATTTCCATTTATAGTAGATCATGGTTTATAAATTGTTATCTATCTTTGTCTTTTGATATAACCCATTCCCACACAACAAAGTTTTAGGCTGTTCCAAATTGAAAGAAGCTGCAGACAACAATTTCAAGTTGACAGAATTCTATTTTTCCCATCTTTTTGGATAGAAAACATTGTGGATAATGAAGAAATTGCTTGATACAAGCAATTTCTTCATTTTCCACAATGTTTTCCACGGCTGTTTTCTTTAGACGCGTAAAAAGGAGGGCTTGTGTGGGAATGGGGTAATTAAAGTTATAATGAGTTATTGTCGGAATTAAAAGAAATTGCTTGTGAGAAGCTATGTCTAATTTTTTCTAACTGTTTTTGAAGCTCCGTTCTGGAGGCTCGTAAGCAGTGTGATTAACCTATTCCGAGATGACAAAATGTTTGACTGGTCCAAATTCTAAGACGTTGCAGACGATTATTAAAAGTTGATGATCTCGATATCCCTTCACTCGTGGAAATGACGGGTTTTTAAATGGCGACTAATTTGTTGTGGTAATTCCGAGGGGTCGTCTCATCTGTCCCGAGGCCCGGACATACCTGGTCATGAGGTTTAAAATGCTTTTGACTTCGTCAAATTTACATTTGAATCCCCTCTGTGTATGAGTGCAAAGTGTCGGAGGTTCAAAGTCCTCATGTCCCTAAAGTAAAATTCCATTTCGGCTTGTAAAGCTTGATTGATTGATTGAATGGGGTTTAACGCCTCTTTTAACAGTATTTCAGTCATATCGCGGCGGCTGGAGCACCTAACAATGGATTCCTGGTATTTCTCACACCAGTACTACCACTACATCCTTTCCTAGCCCCCAGCTGCTATCCCACTTAGGTTTACGATTATCAACCCATTGGTGAGAGACAATTGTCGGAAAGAATATTTGCCGCCGCCGGGGATCGAACCAATGACACCTATGATTGAAGATTAGGAGTCTGGCGCGCTACCGACTGCGCTATGACGGCGGCTCGGCTTGTAAAGGTTCGAATCCGTGCACAGATATGATTCATATAATCTGGCGTTAGTTCATTTTTGGGCAATGAGGCAGGTTTACATATAAATCTCAAAACGTTCTGTTGTTAATGTCATTTTATTTGAATGACGGCATGGGTATGCATAAATCAAGTATTGACTAACCAACTCAAAATCGTTGCTACCACAAAGGTGGGTACACAAACCGCCACAAAGCAGTTCAATTTTGTGACAAAATTGAACAGCGTACCCACCCAGACGCCAGATACGAAAGCAAATACGACATGGTTTCGTCAGATAGCCGTCAGATACGAACTTTAAATTAAAGCAATGCACATGTACCCGCTTTAACGGTTTCCAAATGGCGACTGTTTTGTTGTGGTTATTGCGAGGGGTCGTCTCATCAGACCCGAGGCCCAAAGTGTTTAGGGGCCGTTTCAAACATACATGGTCAGTGATTGCATTTGTCTCTCGCCAAAAGGGCGAATGATATGAAGTACGCCTTAGTTGGATGACAAGTTGGTTGTTCCTATTGGTGTTGTGGTTATCCTTGTGTGTTAAAAAAAAAAAGACACAAAGTCATAGTAAGGTGCACCAACCGTCGCGATAAAACTGAAATAGTTGATAGTGGCGATAAATTTATCAATTAGTATACAAATTCAATCTTAGATGTATGTATCAAGATTAAGCTGTAGGTATCATAGTTTGCATGCGCTCCGACGAAATAACGCGTTACGGGATAAAAAGCTGAGAAAAAAGGAACTTCCACATATCTCCAACAGATTCCCAGGAGCCTTTTGGATAGGATATCTTTAGTTTATTGGCGTATTGACTGCAATATACATTGTAACCCAGACATTAATTTGCTGTCATCAGGAATAAACCCCAGTGGAGCAATAGAAACATGATTAACGGTGACAGAGATGTAATAATTTAGTCCCTCGAATTATCAATCAACTCTTGGATATGCCTTAACTCATTAACAGCCAACACAAGTTTAGACTTATCCAAATTGAAAAGAGTTGCAGTCGGCAATTTTAAGTGAATGGAATTTTTAGAATCTTTGCTTTCTAGAGTAGAAAACATTTTTGAAAGTGAAGAAATTGCTTGTAAAAAGCAATTTCTTCATTTTCCAAAATGTTTTCCAAAGCCTCTTTCTATAGGTTTGTAAATTGGCGGGATTGTTTGGAAATGGACCAATACCCCAGTCATCGGACACGCATATAATCACGCTATTTCAAGACAAATTCCCTAGCAATATCATTTTAGATTTATTAACCCGATTGCCACTAAGTCCGGCTTACTCCCCTCATCTAAAAGAATTCCAGAAACGCTGGCGTTTTTTTTTTTTTTTTTTTTTATTTTATTTTGGGTTCGCTTTTTTGTTGTTGTTGTTGTTGTTGTTTGGTTTTTGTTTTTAGCAATTTCTTCATTTTCCACATTGTTTTCCAACAAGAAAGACTTTTAAAATTCTATTAACTTGAAAATGTCGACTGAGCCTTCTTTTAATTTTGACAAATTCTAATTCTAAAATTCTAATGCCTTCAGTGATCAAGCAAAAAAAGGAGAAATAAACCATGATTAACGGAGACAGGAATGCAATAATTCGGCCCCCAGAACAATCAGCCTACTCTTGACAGTAACCTTGTACTCGTAGACACGAAGACGATTTTATGACACATCCACTTGAATCATCATTTTCTCTCTTATTTGTTGCCTATAACTTTTTCGTAAGGTAGCGGCTTTAACTCCCAGTAACATTTTATCTCAAGCAGAATAATTCGAAAGATATCTGAAATACTGTTAAAATAGGCGTTATACCCGATTCGATTAATCAGTCAACAGAAAGATATAGATCTCTATAAAAAAGATGTCTATATCTGCACGTCTAATTGGCGATATGTATTATGAATGTAGAGGATAATTGATCAGTCGTGGCTGCCAATCAAATAAATAGTCGACCAATGAAATCATTCATTTAGACCAGAAAAGAGTTTTGAACTCCAACATTGGGCGCCATTTTTGTAAACCTTTTTCTCTAGTTTGGCGACTTAAAGGTCGTTTCTACAGTTTAGTCACGTTTACGTCGCCAAACAACCATTCTACTTTTTTGTGTTACAAGTTAAGGGTAAATGTTGCAAAATTACGCAAGAGTCAGAGGGCGTGGTCAGCTGAATATTGGTCAGTTGTTTCAGTGTAAGATCGATAAATCTTTCGCTGGGTCAAAAACACAGGCCATATTTTCACGAGTAGCGGAAAATATGCTTCAGTTGTTCACTCAATGAAAGATAAAATCTTATACACTACCACTGCGAGGTGGCCGCGGAATCTATTATACTCTTTCAATGAAAGGCATGAATTACTTTTTTGAGACTATAGTGGGTTTTTTTTTGTGTGCTAAATTGTCTAGGTGTTACTTAGACTGGTAAGCTGTCATTTCTCTTCCAAGCCCAATAACGTCGACTACCGAGACCCAACATCATAGGGAATGATGGATCAATGTCATGATTAACTCAACGAAGTACAACCCGAATGGGACCGGAATTCATAGGAAAATATTCACCGAACATTGCCTTATTTGTAGTTTCCATTGAAAATCTGTTCAAGAGCCGACTTAACCCTTTCCCGTTGTTTTTTTTATTTTAGACTGGCCCAAACTGAAAGAGTTTGCCGACGACAATGAAAATTTGATGCGGTTCGAAATGAAAGCATCCTATGTGGAAGAAAATATTGTGGGAAAAAAAGAAATTGTTGTTACAAGCAATTTCTTCTTTTTCCACAATATTTTCTTAAGTATAAAATCACAGTACCGTAAAATCCCGGGTTTGTACGGGAAAGGAAAGGAACAAATTATGTACTTATTCAGTACAGAATTTGTGTTATACACTAGGTGTCTAAGTCTTGAAATGGACCCCAGTGGTAAAATAAAGGCAAAATTAATACGGACACGTTTAATAAGCCAGTCTGACAGAAGTCTCCCAGGGAATTGACCAGGCCTACCTAAACAATCTCGATAATGGATTCTGCTCTGGAAATGACATTGTTCGAAGTAGAATGCATTTTGTTGTATGTTTGTGCGTAAGGTACTACTGTTCGAAATAATTTTTAATCGAACCTGAAGTTCCGATATTACGAAACAAATCAAAGTACTGAAAGAACTGTTAGCTAGCAAAGCATGGTTTTGTTAAGTAATCCTCTTTGTCAAATGTTAAAATGAAAAATAAGCGAGATTAAAGTAACCAAGGGGGTAATCCATTTCCACATAATCCCTCCTTTTTGTGCCCTTTAAGAGAACAGTTCTGGAAAACAATGTGAAAAATGAGTAGCAAACAATTTCTTCATTTTTCACATTGTTTTCTCCTCAGAGAGATAAATTATTTAGATTTTTCAATGTTTTAAAATTGTCGTCAGCAATTTTTTTGAAGACTCTGATCAGAGGTGTTTGGACACGATGTGCTCAAGTGAGCTAAAAATACCTAGGAGATGAACGTGCAGGCACAGTTTACAAAATTCTTTAAATACGCAAGAAAAACTTTTTATGGCTCGTGCATTCAATGGATTTAATGGTTGAAACTCCAGTGGCAGTTTGCGTTCGTTGAACTCTGAGAAGACCGTAAATGTTTGTCTGTTAACTTAAGCCATCAAAGCTGGCGCTTTGCTAGTTAAAGGTAAACTAAAAGGAGTTGTACAAAAATGTAACCTGCAATTCTATTTATGCATACAGCAAAGCGCGCTTAACGATTGCCTTCCTCACTATGACGGTACTTTAACCCATTCCTACACAATCTAACCTTTTAAATAACGACCATATAGATAATACTTCGGGAAACAAAATGAAAAATGTAGAAATTGATTGTGTCAAGCAATTTCTTCACGCTACACATTGTTTTCTATCCCCCTCCACCCAACCCCAACCCCCATCCAAAAACAGGGATACCAAAAATTCTATCTACTTTCACTTGTCGTCTACAACTTCTTTGAATTTGGACCAGTCGTTTGTACAGGGTAATGCGTACTAAAAGGTTACGCCATCTTACTGAGCAATAACTTTCGCAAAGTAACCCGTTTTTTTTTACATTTTCCTCTTTATATATATTGCAGGCTTTATGTAATTCGATAGCGGAGGAGGAGGTGGAGGGGAGAGCTGCGTTAATGATGACAAGACAATAAAGAGCGTTATCCACTAGAAATCTGCTTTTGATTGATTGAATATGTTTTAACGCCACTTTTATCAGTATTTCAGCCATATCTATGCATGTAAGGTTACCGCCAATCATTGGCTGATGATTCCTGCAGGTACTGAATTATTGTATTTCTGTCTCCGTTAATCATGTTTTATTGCTCCTTTGGGGTCGATCACTGAAGGCATTGAAATTTTATGCTTGTCAAAATCAAAAAGAGGTTCAGGCGACATTTTTAAGTCGATAGTTATTACAGATTTTCAACAAGAGACCCAATATACAATTTGCACAGCTATGGGTTACAACCAATGCCGAACAGAGAGACAGACAGAAAACATAAGCAAAAAATAACAAGTCTTCCTTGACCCGAGATGAGCAATCATGGTTTTGTCAAATGATTTTGTTGCTGCAGAAAATTTCAGTCAAATTTTGCCTAAAAATCCCCCGGGACTAACTCGTGACTGAGTTTAAATGATTAATTTATTTATTGATTGAATGAGGTTTAACGCCGCTATTAACAGTATTTCAGTCATATCGCGGCGGTTGGGGGCACCTAACAATGTTTTCCCGGTATTTCTCACACCAGTTCTACCATTACATCCTTTCATACCCCGTAGCTGCTATCACACTTAGGTTTATCAATAATCTACCCATAGGTGTGAGACAAATGTTGGAAAGGATATGTGCCGTCGCCAGGGATCGAACCCATGACATCACATGATTGGAGATTGGGAGTCTGATGCGCTATCGACTGCGAGCGTGCGTTTCTTCGTCCTGAACTAAGGGCTCTTTCAATATAAGTTTTATCGCCTTTTTTCAGTAACTCTAGTGCAGCTAATCAATCAACGGATCGCCTATAACGCCCCCTTACCTCCTACAGGAAGGCCGACTTAGATGATTAACCCATTCCAACACAGCAAAATTTTAGACCAGTCCAAATTGAAAGAAGATGCAGAAGACAATTTCAAGTTGATGGAATTTTGAATTTTTTCGTCTTTTTGGATAGAAAACATTGTGGATAATGAAGAAATTGCTTGATACAAGCAATTTCTTCATTTTCCGCAATGTTTTCCAAAGCTTTTTTCTCGAAGGGCGTAAAAAGGAGGGATTGAGTTGGAATGGGTTAACGGCGTTAATTTGCCAAATTTACAGTCAGTAACATATCACAAGAAGATCAAATGGTCGGTTGGCCGACCTAACGGTCGCAACTACAGCTTGAAGATAAGCTTTAGATATGCCGTTGAAGTTCCCTAATTAAAAAAGTGTGTCGGAGTTCAGGCTTAACTTCCGGTTAAAATGTATTCTTTGATTGTGTCAATTCACTTTATATTGACACCTCGGTCCGTCAACTCAATGACGAAAGAGAAAAAGACATGTCTACCTTTAAGGAAGATGCAGATAACAATTTAAATCAATTGAAAGGCCCGCATTTTAGTCTCACAGAGCGGAAAACTTGTTGGAAACGGAAATTACTTGTTACGAACAGTTTACTAAATATCCACAATGCTTTCCAAAGAATAATTGTCGAGGTGCGTAGAAAGGCAATTTTGTTTTTGGATAGATTAACCCTTTCCTGTACAAACCAAGGATCTTACGTCACTGTGATTTTTATACCTGAGAAAACATTGTGAAAAAAAGAAATTGCTTGTAACAAGCAATTTCTCCTTTTTCCTCAATATTTTCTACCACATAGAATGGTTTCATTTAAAATTGCAACCAATTTTCATTGTCGTTAGCAACCTGCATCAATTTTGACCAGTCTAAAATTTAAAAAAAAAAGATAGGGTGAAAGAAGTGACCATGATTCAATCGATACGATAAATAGACGGGAATACAAATGAAATGTCATTAATGTTTTACTGCTGGATTGTTGGGGCTTCTTGATGAAGATTGGCATGATTGGATGAACTATGAGGAAGACGAATTTTCTCTTGTATATAAATTTGTGTTGGTCGATTTACATGGGTATCTATCATATGGCTTTGCTAAACCTGGAATATTTTGTTTTTGCTGTTGCTGTTGTATATCATTAGGACATCAGTTTTAACATATTCTCGCAGAATCCATGTTCAAGCGAAGAAGTCTGTGTGTGTGTGTGGGGGGCGATATACAAAATGAAGAAATTGTTAGATACAATTACTTTATCATCAATACAGTATTTACCCCAAATAGGAAAGATATTTAAAATTGTATCAACCTGAAGTTATCCTTTTCCAGCTTCTTTGAAAACATGAAGATAATAATTTAAATCAATTGAAAGGTCCGCAATTTAGTCTCACTAAGTAGAAAACTTGAAGGAAACGGAAATTACTTGTTAAAAGCAGTTTACTCATTTCCCACATTTTTTTCCAAAGCTTATTTATGGAGGTTTATAGAAAGGTAAGGTTTTGTGGGAATAGGTTAGCCTTTCCTGTACAAACCAAGGGTTTTAGGTCATTGCGAATTTATACCTGAGAAAAAAAATAGTGGGAAAAAAGAATAAGCTTGTAACAAGCAATTTCTCCTTTTTCCACAATATTTTCTGCCACATAGAATGGTTTCATTTAAAATTGCATCCAACTTTCATTATCATCAGCAACCTATTTCAATTTGGACCAGTCTAAATTTTCAATTTAAAAAAAGCGGGAAAGGGTTGAAGAAGTGACCATGATTCAATCGATACGATAAATAGATTGGAAATCAAATGAAATGTCATTAACCCATTCCCACTCAATCCCTCCTTTTTACGCCCCTCAACAAAAAAGCTTTGGAAAACATTGTGGAAAATGAAGAAATTGCTTGGATCAAGCAATTTCTTCATTATCCACAATGTTTTCTATCCGAAAAGACGAAAAAATTTAAAATTCCATCAACTTGAAATAGTCGTCTGCAGCTCCTTTCAATTTGGACTAGTCGTAAATTCTTCTATGTTGGAATGGGTTAATGTTTAGCCGCTGAATCGCTGGGGCTTCTTGATGAAGATTGGCACGATTGGATGAACTATAAGGGAGACGAAATTTCTCTAACATACAAAGATGTGATGGTCGATTTATATAGGTATCTATCATATGGTTTGGCTAAACCTGGAATGTTTTTTTGTTGCTGTTGTTGTTTTAAGTACTTCACAATTTAAACGTATTCCCACAGAATCAATGGGGAAGGGGGGGCAAAATACTAAATGAAGAAATTGTTTCAAGAAATTACTTTTTCATCCACGCATTTTTTTTTTACCCAAAATAGCAGAGATAATTAGAATTATATCAACTTGAAATGGTCGTTTCCAGCTTCTTAGAATTTAGACTAGTCAAAATGATTGTCGTCTGGTAATAGTTTTGTTCTTGCGTGTCTCTCGGTAGATGATCTTTACCCACATCCCTCCTCCCGTAAAAACTATATGGAATATAAAAATTTCTTTCACTTGTCACTGGACGAGTACATTCTTAAAGCTTCTACAGTGATATAATATACAGACCAATCTAGTGTTTGCGGTTTTACGTCACTTTCAACATCTTTCCAATTGACCAATCGCGATTGTCAATCAAAGAAGCAATCGACCAATCAAACCATTCTTTCTGACGGGGGAAGGGGGTGAAGTTTGAACTTCGACATTAGCCCCCATATATGTGAATTTTGTTTATTTGTTTGTTTTGTTTTGCGACTTAAACATCGTAATTACAGCTTATTCAAGCTGTAGTTGCGACTTTCAGGTCGCAAACCAGTCATTTTACTTTTGTGTTACATGCTTCTGGCGAAATATTTTGCAAGATAATTCCGTTTAAAATCGAAGTGGATTTTCCTGTCGGAGACAGCGAGCGGGATCAACGGAGTTAGTGGGCCGGGCCAGTAATTGATCAATTCTATCTCGACTGTCGGCGCACAGGGTCATAGTCGACTGTCTTATTACACATAATTACAATCACAGCATTTGATCCGAGCCACTTCTTGTTCATCTCAAGTAGGAATACTTATTATCATTCGCCCATGGTGAGAGACAAATTTTATGATGCATCTCGCTTTGATTATTATTATTTTCCTTTTTTAATTATCGGTAGAAATGTTTGCCGAGTAGGCATTCGAATCTACGACCCCGGAATGAAGAGCACGGTGCGCCAACGGGTTCGGCGAAAGAATGTATAGCTGACTTATAGCAGTAAATAAAATCAAAGTACTGAAAGAACTGATGATGGACGTCCCTGCTGGCCTAATAGAGTGATATGGCCATTTGGGCGTAGAAAATGGTGTTTTTTCATATAGATAATTTTATCTAAGCACAACTTCTCGCCTAGCCCGGTTGGCTTAATAGGTGCTACAGGATGCTTTCTACCCTAAATTTGAGTACGTTCCTTAGTTCGGCAAAACATGCCATTTTCAAACGCGTCATTTGTCTCTCGCCGATAGAATATATTAAGTAAATTGCCTATTAAGTTGGCAGAACAGCTAATAGCTCCAATTTATTATTGCAGTTGTTAAGGTATATGTCCGGATGTGAAAAATGACATGAAACATGATTTGGTGCACCTTTCAACCGCGGTATTACTGAAATTCTACTGAAAGTGACGTTAAACCATATTCACTTGAAAGCAGTCTCCCTAGCTTAAAGAACTATTCCGAGATGATCCTTTTCCGGTCCACAAATAATTAAGATGTCATTTAAGAAACTTGGACAATATTAGATTAGCAATATTCATTGAGAATTATTACCTATAAGAAACAAATGGGAGATTCTGTAAATCTTTTAGACCTCTTCGTCCCAGTATTAAGTTAACTCATTCCCACACAATCACGCTTTCTACGTCTTTGAAGAATTGCACATAAGAAACATTTTGGTAAAAGAATTAACTGCTTGAAACAAGCAACTTTTCCTTTTTCTACCCTTTCTGGGCAGTAGTTTTGAATTTCAAAGCGATTTGAATTGCGGTTTGTAACTTCTGTCAATACGTACTAGTCCTATAGTTTATCAACCCCGTGGTATACAGCCGGTATGCTGAGTTCTAAAAATAGAAGGCAAATCACTCACTATATAATTGAAAGACTGCGCGTTATTGAAACCGTGACCGCATCAACGCTGAGTGGGATATTGCTGGGTGTTCACGTATTTAAGTGGAGTCATTACGCGTTCTGCGAATTATATATAATCCTCGTATTACACCATTTTCAAAATGTACAGTTGTTTGGAGGAGACATGTTTAGCAAAATAATAAATCGAACCTAATTGGGCACTACTTCTCGTCTACCTTAATTTTTCAAAACTGGGTAACACTGGTGGACCGGTTGAAGACGTAGATAAAAAAGAGAAAAAAAAATATAATTCAGTTCAGTAGTATAAAACTCAAGTCAAACGCTAGACTACTGGTAAGCATTTTTATATCGTTAACGGTTTCATGTAATATGTGTTATTCGGCGGATTAAATGACTCCCCAAGAAACAGTACCTTACAGCATTAGACCACTCTCCATGTTTCGAGTAATAGAAAGCCTCTTGCAGACACATTCAGAAAAACCACGCTATAGCTGAAATATATGCTAGACACGGAATAATTCCCCAGAGACTGCCGACAGACTGACATATTAAACTTATCCGCATTCATTTTGTCTTTATGGTAACATTCGAGCCCATGACTATATAAGGACAATTATTCTATCCTTTCCAGTTTTACGAAATTTTTTAACGGGTCAAATTCTAAGAGGTTGCAGATAACTATGAAACGTGTGTGTAATGAGAATAGGGAACATTCTATGTGGTAGAATACACTGTGGGAAAAGAAGAAATTTCTTGTAACAAGCAATTTGTTCTCTTTGCGCAATGTTTTCTACGGCTTATTCAGGCTGTAGTTATGACGTTTAGGTCGTAAACCAATTATTCTACCTTTTGTTACATTCCTCTGACCATCAAGTTTGCATAATGACGCCCTTGAAAACGAAGCGGGACTTCCTATCGGAGTCAGTGGGCATTGCTATCACAGTAAGTGGGCGGAGCAAGCGATTGATCAATTTGTTTATCGATATTTTAATTGACAGCGGCGATCCGTTTATTTCGTGGTCTAGTAGCGAGTTATTACCTATTATGGCCAAATCGAATCTGCCTAATTCCAATTAGCTGGCTTCCTAGCCGGTCATTGACAATAAAAATCAATCCAATCAAGCACGACCCTCGTATTTGTTTGTCTGAAATACTCTGGGATAACAATCCAATTTTTTTCTGCGAATTTGTATGTAACTCTAGGCTAGATGTAGCCCTGATTATTTCGTTTCTAGGTGACGAATTTTTAGGCTAAGAATCAGAGAAAGTGCAGATGACATTTTTAAATTCACGACATTTGATTTTTCTTTGCCTTTAAAGGAAGAAAAAAATAATAACATGAGGAAATTGCTTGTAACTTCCTTATCTTCTACATTGTTTCAAAGATTTATAGGTAGCAAAGCGTCAGCTTTGATAGCTTAAGTTAACAGAACAGACAAATTTTGAGGTTGTCTCGGAATTCAACGAGTGCAAACTGCCACTTGAGGTTTAACCCTTTAATCCATAGAATGCCTACGCCATAAAATAGATCTTATGTATTTCAAGAATATTGCGAACTCAATTCAAAATGTAGAGAACTCTGTCAAACGCATGCGTTTTAAACCATCCCCACTCAATTCCGCCGTTTAAGCATCTCAAGATAAATGCTTTTGAAAACATTGTGGACAATAAAAAAATTGCTTTCGACAAACATTTTATTTTCATTTGACATAATGCTTTCTATACAGAAACTTGAAAAATCTAAAATTTCATAAACTTTAAATTGTCCTCTGCAACTTCTTACAATTTGAACAAGTCTAAAATTTCGCCGTCTGGTAATTGGCTATATTAGGCTGTCTGTTATCTATGCCATGCCCATAAAGTGATTAAGCCTTTACCAGAAAATCTACGCACCTCAAGAAAAAAGCTTAAGAAAACATTTTGGTCAATGAAGAAATTGCTTGTAATAAGCAATTTCTTCAATGTCCACAACGTTTTCTACCATAAAAGACAAAGGTTTTCTAAATACCATCAGTTTGAAATTGTCATTCTGCAACTCATTCAATTCGGACCAGTCTAAGATTTTGTCCAGTGGTAATGGATTAATTGACAAATATCGAAATTTTCTTCTTTTTTAAACAGAAAAAGGAAAAATGAACTAGTGGGAGTATCAACGGGAGGAATAACTTTTAAAGCACCGATACGTCTATAAATTGCCTGGAAATTACCCAAATCTCCACTTGAGCCATGGTTTCCTATTTTCCAGAGGAGATAATCGATCGGATATTGTCTTTAAAGACTCATCATAACTCGGGAAATGTTAGTTTCTGGGTGTCTGTTGACTGGCAGACCGATTAATTGTATGTCAATGGGTAACTTATACTTAAAACTGACGGATCTCTGGTCACGCACACTGAGCTCCGACAGGAAGTTCCACTGCTTTATCGAAGGAGTTATTTTGCAAAACTTGTGGCCAGTACCATACAACCAAAATGGTTGGTTTTCGGCTCAAACGTAGTAACTACTGCTTCAATAAGCGTAGTTACGACATTTAAGTTACTAAACCAACAACAAAGCTTCTTATAAATGTCGCCCAATGTCGGAGTTCAGGGTACACTTCTGGTGTAAATGAATTATTTGATTCTGTGATTGACAGCCACGATTGGTCAATCAGTAAAGAATTACGGCGTAATTTTAAAAATACATGTTTTTCTTGTGAATAAAGAAATTGGTAGTTACATGTACAAGTAATTTCTTCAATTGGCACAATTTTCTTCTACAAACGTTTCTTGAGAGGCGTAAACCCATGAAATTGTGTTGGAGTGGGTTAAATAAGACTTGTGCATTAGGCAAACACCCTTCTCATAGGATTTTACACTTTCCTGTACAAACCCGGGATATTATGTCACTTTGATTTTATAATTGAGAAAACATTGTGAAAAAGAACAAAATCCTTGAAACAAGCAATTTCTACTTTCCCCGCAATATTTTCTATCACACAGGATGGTTTCATTCCAAATCATATGAATTATGATTGCCGTCTGCAACCTCTTTCAATTTGGACCAGTCTAAATTTTCAACAACAACACAAATCGGGGAAGGGGTTAACAAATCTATTCTTAGCAATAATTCAAAAGGAACGACAAAGTGAACATTAAAAAAAATGCAATGATGTGAAATCAGACACAGATTCGATTGTTTGTTTGAAGGAGGTTTAATTGCCACTTTTGACAGTATTTCAGTAATATCGCGGCGGCTGGAGCACCTAAAGATGGATTCCTCGTATTTCTCACACCAGTACTACCACTACATCCTTTCCGAGCCTCCAGCTGCTCATCCACTTAGGATTACGATTATCCACCCATTGGTTGGAGACAAATATCGGGGAGAATATTTGCCGCGACCGGGGATCGAACCCTAGACCTCGTGATTTAGAGTCCGACGCGCTACCAACTGCGCTATGGCCGCGGCCTCCCTGACGCAGACCGATATGCGTCTACTCTGACATAATTCAGGACAAAATATTGTATAGCTTATAAACCGACCAAAGTTGATAAATGAAATAACAGACGCTCATTAATTTGGACAACACATTCGCTAATGTTTTGAGTTTAAAGTTGATGTCGTTGTAAATTGTGACAATTTATCCACGGTGAAGTATACAGTTCTACAAATAAAACGGTTAGGACAAAACTGTCGAAAATGCGAGTACAAATACAAGTACATGTACCTACTACAGTTATCTTTACACTAAGCTCTCGAACATGCGGCTTCTGTTCAGTTTGACTGGTGAACCTGTCCTAATCTGACGATACAATATCGGAGAGCAGCGGAGATGGGACAGGTTCTCCAGTCTACTGTTCAGTCTGATTACCGTTGTCTGGTTCGTACTTTCTTATATGGTGTACCATCCGCGTCAAAAATCCTCTTTAAGTCTTGTGAGAAAGAAGAACGGGTGCATGGATAACTATTTCATTCAAGCGTGCGCGCTTATATTTTGAAAGTGCACGCGTTATTTCACGCGTGCACTTTCAAATATGAGCGTGCACGCGAAAAAAAGTAAGCGACTCATATTATGTGTACATTTTTAATCCAAGCGTAAGCGTGCACGCGTTGGTTTTTTGTTGTTGTTGTTGTTGTTGTTGTTTTGTAGCGTGTACGACCTAGAGTGGACTTTTGGTCCACTTAGTGCACCATACTCTTACGTTTTCTAACACACATCCAAAAGATTGCTTTTTACAGTCTATTTCTGGACGGATTATTTCATATCCTACCGAATATTAATCCCCAAAAGACCGGGTTCACATTAACAATTCATATTCACGAAAAACATTACACATTGATCTTTGTGAAATCGAAACATGGGAATTACGGGCATGGTTAACTAGAAAAGCTATTTTCAGTCCACCGTGTACGATACATCATCAGAGATGTAGCGTGACCAATCAAATCATTTATTCAGTCCGGATCTGAGCTTTCAACTGCTACATTGGCCAGTATTTCTTGTTAACCCTTTTTGTTGCTTTGGTGACTTAAACGTCGTAACTACAGCATATTCAAGCTTTAGTTACGACATTGTGGTCGCAAACTTCTTACTACATGCTACTGGCCATAAATTTTGCGAAATAACGCCGTAAAAAAATCGAAGCGGAATTTTCTATTGGAGTTAATGGGCGTAGCCTACAAAGTCAGTGGGAGAGGCCAGCGATTGGACAGCCTAACGACAGACGTACAAACCCTTGTAATATATGTAATGTATGTACCACAGCAGTGTCATGGACACGTTTCAGACAGATCCTACGGCTTGAGTATTGAATTTAGCTGGGTAAGAAATGTAGACATGATGGCTTACCTTTACCCCACAGACAAAATCTGTCGTCAAAATAAATTTCTTCTTTTTCGTGGTCTATATCAGTCCGATGTGGTCCGTTTTGAACTGTTTCGCTCCATTTGGCACGTGCAGCACCCCGGAATCTAACCTCAATACCTGCGAACAGGAAAATATTTGTTAAAACAAAAAGAATTTTGACGCGAATGACCTTTTGGAGGCCAACAATTATGTCCATATCGTGTATGCTTTCTTCCTTCAGTATATCAATTTCCGCATTTTTATTTTCCCTGTTCACATGCGAACCCCTGTGTCTCCACAACGTTTGTATCAAATGATATAGTTTATTTTCTCAAGATTCTAGCCATGACTTTGAACATCTCACAGGTGGTTCATGAGAATATTGCAATTTGGCATTTCTTACAGTCTGATATTAAAGGTATTTCGGGCGTGTGTCTTCTTTTTGTGTGTAGTGTATCCCTGTGACTTTATTCTTGTTTGACAAAGCTTTTTTTGTCTCTACTGAAGCTATATTTACGACATTTTGGTCGCTTACTGGCCATATGTTTAATATTGCGAAATAATTTGATTTTTAGTTGCGTCTATCAAAAACGGGCGTGCTGGTTGTTTCATATCTCCATGAACAAAACTTTGAGTATGCAGCTATTGTGTATGTATATATATATATTCCTATACAATTCAGTATCAAAATTTGTAAAGTTTTGCATTTTCGCCCGATGCTATTAAAATATAAGAAATGAAGAGAATAATTTTTTTTTTGTTTTTTCATGGAGGTATGAACCGAAAAGACTAATCACAATTATGTATTAATCCGCTTCGCGTACTCATACAGTTTAGAAGTTTTTTGCTTCATACCTCAATGAAAACAAAGAATATTCTCTCCATCTCTTTATTAAATCAATCTTACGAAGGAGAGATACATTGTGGTCACTCACAGTTTCATATTCAAAGTTGGCAATTTAAATCGACTAGCGTATACATATTGTAAATATAGCAATCATTTCACTGTTTAGTAAAATTTCTTTCATAGGGATGCGACCAAAAGGCATAATCCATGGTATACTATTAGGACCGTCGCATGATACTTTCTTGATATTTAGAATGAGGGTCTAGAGTACGATGGTGATAATGCGAAAGTACGGTACTGAGACTCATATCGCGAGAGTACGATGGTGATAATGCGATAGTACGGTGTCGAGTACTCGAGATGGTATCGTGATCTCATGCCCATGCTGCCATGTTATCACCGACATACTCCCGTAATCTCACCAACCTGATTTGATATTTAAATTACATTGTGCAGTTGAAATATAGTTGAAATAGTTTAAGAAAGTAGAAATATGATAAAAATCATAACGACCACAACAACATGTTTCAACGCGCCTACGTAACGGAGTGATGACGTAGTGATTTCGTAGAGAAGATTTTTATGAATTTTAGTTAGTATCTACCTACAGAGCGCACCTGAAAGACTCTGATCAGACTCCACAGATGTACTGGGAGATCTTGGTCTTTATGGTGCGCACTTTGGAAAATTATTAAAACCGTCGTGTTAAGGCTGAATAATGAGTTCTACTTCACGGTAAGAAACATTCTTAATCCTAACCATCTTCCTAATCGGGAAATTTTTCAACAGATTTAAGATATGGAATTCTCTTTAACCCATGGCTATACGACACGGTTTTAGAATGGTCCATCTTACCAGAAGTTGCAGACAACAATTTTAGTTGTGGAAATTTTAACATTCGTTGTTTTATGAGGTAGAAAACGGGTCGATAATAATGAAATTGCTTGTGACAAGCGATTTCTTCATTTTCAACAATGTATTTCAGAGCTACTTAACGGGGAATATAAAAAAGGCATTCTATGGGAAATAGTTCAAGATTTTTACGGTTACAAATTAGAAAAAAAAAGGCGAGCGAGTAACGTATTAATGGGTGATAGGATCATGATAACTTTTTGAAATAAACATAAAGGCTTGCTCTTATTTCCATGACAACGACTCAGATTAGCTCTATACATTGAAACAAAGCATGCACCATCTTTCACCGTAACAAGACTCTAATGCACATTCCGGGCAAATTATTGCAAAACGATATCTTTAAAATTGCAGGAGTATGGAATAACAAGTGCGTGCGAATATTTAATAACCGTTCTAATAGCACGGAGTGATTAATCAATATTCCCTGTCATAAAGATTCAGGGCTCAATTAGGTTCGAATTTACGGCCAAGCTTCTTCCTCTCGTACTTTTTACGCAAGGAAGGAATTGGCAAACCGCTGGTCCCGCCCACTTAAGCCATTTGCCCCGCCTATTGACTCCGACAGGAAGTCCCGGTTCGATTTTAACTCGCGTTATTTTGCAAAATTCAAAGCTAGTATCATGTAACAGGAAAGTAAAAGTTTGTTTGGGACCTAAACATCGTAAATACAGCTTGAATAAGCTGAAGTTTCGACGTTTAGGTCGCCAAACCAACAAACATGTTTCAAATAAATGGCTGCCAATGCTGGAATTCAAATCTTAATTCCGGGATGAATGCATGATTAGATTGGTCGATTTATTCCTCGATTGACAACAGCGATTGGTCATTTATAGTAAGCAAAATATTGTGAGTTGACAGGCATTCATCATTTTTTCACGATGTTTCCTACTCTCTGTGCTTACAACCTTTCTAAACCTTCCCCTGTTCAATCCATGGTATTTATGTCCGTGCGATTGTATGAATGAGAACTCATTGTAGAAAAAGAAGAAACTGATTGTTACAGGCAGTTCTTTCTTTTTCCACTATACCTTCTACCCTACTGAATGGATAGTTTTCAAATTAATTCAACTTTAAGTTTCCGCCAACAAATCCTTTGAATTTGGAAAAGTCTAACATTTTGTAAAACAGGAAAAGTTGAATTTGTACCAGTGTAAAATTTGACTTCGTGTAATGGGTTAGACATCTAACTTATCTTTAATAATTGTTGGTTTTGAGTCGTCGTCATAGCGCAGACGGTAGCGCATCAGACTCCCAATCTCCAATCATAGGATGTCATTGGTTCGATTCCCGGCGGCGGCACATATCCTTTCCGACAATTGTCTCTCACCAATAGCTGGATAATCGTTGACCTAAGTGGGATAGTAGCCGGAGGCTAGGAAAGGATGTAGTGGTAGTACTAGTATGAGAAATACCAGTAATCCATATCTAGGTGCTCCAGCCGCCGCGATATGACTAAAATACTGTTAAAAGTGGCGTTAAACCCCATTCAATCGATCAACAAAGTAAACCCATAAAAATTTACTCAAAACTAGAATAACATTTGCTTTGATTTGCTTGATGGCATTAAATAATAAGTAATGAAGAGAATAATTTTGTTTTCATAGAGGTATGAACCTAAATATATGATTACACTAATATAAATCCGCTTCTCGTATTCATACAGTGTGATTTAGTTTTTCGGTTCATAGAATGATACCTTAATGAAAACAAAAAAACATGTTAATATGTAGCTTAACAAAAGGAACTATGTAATGTAGATATGAACAAAGTTATTCGACTTTAAGTGGGGTGTTTTTGTGGTATTCAATATAAAGAAGGTGGAAAACGATCAGTTGCTGAAACAGGTAACCGTACGGAGAGAAAAAAGGCTTAGTATAGAATTGAATGTGTCGAGCGTTCAAAACACAAAAGAACTCATGAACTTTAGCAAGCTTTCCGAAGTTAGACAGCGTGCTTCTGTGCGCTGGCGATATCCGTCGAGCCACTTATGAGGTGACTATAATAGAGCATGCAAAGGTGCACTGTAAAAAAAGTGTGTTAAGTTACACCAAAAAAGGTTGACAGCAACACCATTATTCGTGTAACATTTCTCTACACCAAAGTAAGTGTGAATTCGCACTTTCTGAGAATAGTTACCTCAACTTTGGTGTTAAATAACACGAACAAAAGTGTATAATAAGCAATGAACATTTGGTGTTACTTTACTCTTTTAATGGTGAAACTTCAAACTATTTTGGGTGTAAACTTTTCCTTTACACTAATTTACACTAGTTTACACTATTAGTGTAACTATACGCTAAATTCGGAGAAAATTTACTCTTTCAGTGGTGAAACTTCACACCATTTTGGGTGTAAACTTTCCATAAACACTAGTTTACCATAATTCTCACTATTCAGAGGAACTTTACTCTTTCAGGGGTGTAACCTCAATCCATTTTGGGTGTAAACTTTCCCTTTACGCTAGTTTACAATAGTTTACACTATCAATGTAACAATACGCTAAATTCAGAGATACCCTACTCTTACGATAGTGAAACTTCACACCATTTTGGGTGTAAACTCTCCCTACACACTAGCTTACAATAGTTTACTATACAGAGGAACTCTACTCTTCCTTAGGTGAAACCTTAATCCATTTTTGGTGTAAACAATCTTTTCGCAATAGTTTACACCGCAAGTGTTACCTAAACGCTAAATTCAGAGAAACTTTACTCTTTCAATGTTGAAACTTCAAACCATTTTGAGTGTTTACTTTCCTTTTACACTAGTTAACAACTGTTTACTCCATAAGTGTTACTATAGGCATAATTCATAGAGACTTTACTCTTTAATTGGTGGAACTTCGCTCCATTTTGGGTGTAAAATTTCTTTTTAAACTAGATCGCAATGGTCTTCACCATTAGTGTATATATACGCTATGTTCAGGGAAACTTATGGGTGCCCTGTGTTACTGAGGTTGATAGAGTCACTTCCGGTGAAGATTGCTGCGCTTATTACCGTGAATGCATCCGTATGAGATTTTGATGCATTTTGGAGACACTGGGGATTCTACTGCAGTCATTTAGGCAGTACAGATAGCGCTAAGGTAAATAAACGTCATTTCACTGTTCATAGCCACAATATAGACATGCAGTGTGGCTTTTGTTGAAAGGAAGTTATAATGATGTTGATTATATCAGTCACGTTTCCATAAAGCATAGAAGTGACACTATTTTCTTTATTAGTTGTGGGATAGATGGTTGTCCGTTTACGTCTCATATAACCACATTGTTTAGCAATGTGTGGATCTGATTTTGAAAACGAATAACTATCAATTTGAGTGTAAATAAAAGTCGAGGGTTTTTCGTGTTCCAAATCTTCTAGTCTATGAGTCTACCAGTCTAATAGTATAATTTTTGAATTCGGCGCCATGTTGTGTTTTCGGTGAGCAAAACCGATCGAGTTTGAAGATCCCTTCAATCGAATGCTGTGCATAGGGTAATGATGGCTCACATAATTCAGTCTTAATATGCTCTTAGTTTAGGGCCTGTTACATGCATCCATATCTAGTTATTGAAAGTGTTTAGCCTTTGTCGGTTTACTAAAATTATTGGGTGGAGTGAATCCGGGTCCGTTCGCCCTAAAACACGTTCACCCTAATTACGTTTCGCCCTAATTCCAGTTCGCCCAGGGTCCGTTCACCCTGTTTTTCAATTACATTAGCTTTCCACAATAAAAAAATTCTCGTAAACATTTATTTTTTTCCTTTATGAGATGTTTAGGTTATTTAAGGTAGTTTTTTCAACTCATATTCAGACAAAATTTCAGACTGATCTAAAGTTGTAGTGAACTTGACTAGATTCCTAGAACATAATAAGGTTAAAAGAAATTTATTCGAAGCGGAGATGGTTTATCAAATTCAAGATTCCAAATTATGTTTTCTTGAATTAAGTTATTACAAGTTGACAATCATGTTTTAATTTTATTGCCACAATTATAGGTTAAATAATATTAGAAGCTTGATTTTGATAAAGATAGAATAATTATTTGACACGAACAATTTGTTATAAAAATTTATCAATCACAAAAAGTATCATTTAGAAGTTACCTTTTATCAAAACGATGAATAAATATACAATACACAACCCCGTCCTAAATGTTCAAAGAAAGATTATGGGTAAAAGTGTGGGAATTGAAGTAAAAATGTTAAATTAAATTAACCCATTACCAGACGACAAAATTCTTTATGCGTCTCAATAAAAAGGCTTTGGAGATGACAATTGAAAGTTATAAATCCCAAATACGCTTTAGGACAAAATTGCTTGCCACAAATTGGAATTTTTTAACCCCCCCCCCCAAAAAAAAAAAAAAAAATCACGAAATTTAGATCATTGAAACACATTCAGACTTTTTACAACACAATCTCAGTTGAATCAGAAAGTTTTTAAAAGTATTGTCGACATTATATAACAAAATACCTATAACGGTAGAAAGCATTGTGAGTAAAGGAGAATATACTACCCACACGTTTGAATGGGCTATAATTCACGATTCACACTTTTTTATGCCCCTGGTGAAGATGAAAGTAGACGAAAACATTAGTTAAAATGACAAGCTGATTTCTATTAATCCGTTTTTCATTTTCAAACGACGTTACAACAAAACTACACACAAAATCATACTCATTTAAAAAAGAGGGCGAACATTGAAAATAGGGCGAACGGACCCACTTTTGGGGCAAACGGACCCAGGGCGAACAGACCCGGGGCGAAAGTATATTTAGGGCAAATGGACCCGATGGAGTTATCACCTTTCTGTTCTTATAGATAATTTTGGCCTTGACTTTTGATTCTTAGGGTAGACATGCATCTAGTTTAGTGCTTAATTCAATAACATAGGCCTACAAGTAATTTAATGCTTAAAGTTTGGTTTGTCGAGGAATAGTACAGTGATATTGAAGTTTAGAGTCGCAAATATTGTGGACTCTGGTTGTTCAGCACATGTTGTGCAGGTTGAACAATGGCTTCACTTTCTATATTAAAATACAAGTTTGGTAGATAATCGATTTACCACTAAATTCATAATTCTATTTGCAAATTTTTGACCTAATGAAGTCGTCAGATTATGATGTCAAGCATGATGGGGCAATTCAGTCCGTATCTTATTTTACAAACTGTCTGTCATTTAAATACAGCCACATGCATACTTCTGCAATTTCCATGGGTAAAGCTAACTTTTTGTGGTACCTAAAGAGAATTTGAAGCAATTTGCTTGTTGTTGTTTGGATAAACATTTCGTCTTGTTCTAGTCTTCGTGTTGGTTACATCATAGTAGTGAATATTCACTTGTTTACTGTCACGTTGCAAGCAATTTACCCTGTGTTGTCCCTATGCTGTGGGTACTTGATTTAGAGGTTATACAAGATAGTTCGAGATATGGATATTTTCTAAGGAATTTTTGTATTTGTATTTCAGTTTGCATGGGAAAACAGTATCTAATCATTTTATCACGTTGAGTGCCATAACAGTAAGAAACCTGCACCTAAAGCACTTTGAATCAGAGTTGAAATCCTATAAAGATGTGAACAAGGCTGCACCAGTAAAAGAAGATTCATATTTATTGAAGACATAGGTACCACAGCTAGAGATCGTGTGAGGATTGGACTGATAAGGGTGAACAACTATTAAATGAACATGTGCAGCACTTCAGACAGAAATTGATAAATTTGAGAGAGAATATTGATAGATAGTTGATATCATGTACCTTTTAAGAGAGAAAGAAAATGACTTATGAAAGGAGGAATCCTTTAATGCATCATGTTATTTGGAAAAGATTGATTTGGTTTTAGAAAAGAAAGACAAAGAGTCACCAAAGGGTTCAGATGCTTCCAGAGTGTCTGTGATATCAACAAAACTAGCTAGCTGGGGAGATTGAACTTCTTGATGATCAAAAGAACATTGCCTCTATAGAGGCAGAAGTAGAAGAACTCGAATGGTCAGTCTAAAGATCAAAGATAAATCTATAGTGTAAACTGAATTTGACAGTTCTACCTTTGACTTTCGTTGAGAAAACAGAATGTTTCATAAATTTATTACCTAAAGTTGATGATTAACTGATTGGTGTTCCTTTAATCCTTTCCTGTTTTTCAAAATTTTTTACTGGTCCTATTTGAAAGGAGTTGCAGACGACAATTGAAAGTGGGTGCAATTTGAAAAGAAACCAACCTACTGGTTAGAAAGTATTGTGGTAAAAGAGGAAATTGCTTGTTACAAGCAATTTCTTCTTTTTCAATAATGTTTTCTCAAGTATTAAATCACAGAGACGTAAAAACAAGAGATTGTACAGGAAAGGGTTAAGGGCAGAACCCGATAAATTTGTGTTGTCAGAAACAAGTGTAAACAAGCAACCTGACCAAGTCAAATTCATTTAATCTACTCCCACATAGTGGTGCTTTAGGACACCCCTCAATATAAAAAAATAGGGAAAACATTGTGTAAAACTAACAAATTGCTTGTTACAAGCAATCTCTTCATTTTCCATGTTTTCTACCTAGAAAGTTAAAAAGAATCTAATATTTCATAATCTTTAAAATGTCATCTGCAACTCTTTTCAATTTGGACCAGTCTAAAACTTTGCTGTCTGGTAATGGGTTGAGAAAGAGCTAATTCTTAATAGATTAGTTTAGTTTGATGATATTCCATAATTTTTACACTCTTGAGAGCAACTTTCCTGAGTGTTGTTACTGGGCTATGTTTGTAGCTTGGAAAGAAATTAACCTTTTGATTAAATATTTTGGGACTATTTCAAGTTAACCCTTTCCTGTTCAATCCCTGGTTTTTACTTCCCTGTAAATTCATAATTAAGAAGAATTGTAGAAAAAGAATATGCTTGTAACAAGCAATTTCTTCTTTTTCCACAATATTTTCTACCCTTTGAATTTGGACAAGTCTAAAATTTTGCAAAACAGGTAAGGTTTAACAAGCCTTGACTACACACAGCTTCAATGCAAATTTTCCCGGAAGAAGTTTAGCAAAAATTTGGGATAGGTTGGAAGATAATTTTTGAGCCCCTGAAATTGTACATCATTCCTTAACTAAAAGAGTAGAAAATTTTCCTAGTAAGGTTAGGATTTGAAAAAACTCTTTGACTTGGCTGATGTTGAGAGTTAGAAAGAGGACCCAAAGTTTGCCCCCTTCTTGCATATTACGACTCATTGTCTGGTATCAAATTGCCATACAAAGTTCAAGAAAAATGGACAAATTCTGCATGTAGTTTTAAGAAGCAATTTAGTGTTGCATTTATGTTCACAATTTCATTTAATCATCACTTGTGCACTTTTGCACTCATCAGAAGAGCTGGTTTTGACGTCTTTTTTATAAAAAAAAGCTTGGGAAAACATTGAGGCAAAAGAGAAGAATGCTGACAACCTGCATTTTCTCCTTTTTATATCCCGCCGTTTCGGCGAAGGGGGTAATAGTGATGCTCTCTGTCCATTATTCTGTCACTAAGCCTGTCCAGAGCATATCTCCTAAAGTATAAATGCAGTGCACAAGAACCACAACTCTTGCTTGCATTATTTTGGAGTTATTGCCCTTTGTTATTTTTTGTCCCGTGCATATCTCTGAAAGTATAATAGCTATCAACTTGAAACTTCATAGGTGGATAGATCTCATGGAGGAGAAGTGCACTGCACAAGAACCACAACTCTTGCTTGCATAATTTTGGAGTTATTGCCCTTTGTTGTTTGAAAGACTTAGATTTTGTCTGGGGCATATCTCCTAAAGTATAAATGCTTTCAACTTGAGACTTTATAGGTTGATAGATCTCATTGAGGAGAAGTGCAGAGTACAAGAATCACAACTCAGTTTACTATCAAGCTTTTACAGCAGGGGATGGCCATGTCTGACATGGCTCTTGTCCCTCTATATATTCTGTGATATAAAACAAATCCAATCTTTATCAAACCCTTTTTAGCTAGCAAAGCGACAGCTTTGATAGCTTAAGTTAACAAACGAAATTTCGAGGTCGTCTTAAAGTTCAACGAGTGCAAACTGCCATTGGAGGCTTAACCACTAAATCTGTTAAATGCGTACACCATTAAAATTAGTTCTTATGTATTTCAGGAATATTGCAAACTCTATTCAAACTGTAGTGAAGTCTGTCAAAAGCACGCTATTTAACCCATTCCCAATCAATTCCACTTTTGGAAAAAGGCTTTGGAAAACATTGTGAACAATGAAGAAATTGCCTGTACAAGCAATTTCTTCAATGTCCACAATGTTTTCTACCCAACAATGGAAAGTTTTCTAAATTCAACCATGCTTTGCTAGCTTACAGTACTTTCAGTACTTTGATTTCTCATCTTCAGACACTTTCAAATTGAAACATTCTAAATTTAAACCTTTTCCATGCAATAAAATATTACAGGTCTTCAATTTCAAACTTGCTGCAATAAAACAAAATTCACCATATTGAAAATTAAACTTGTGTACAAAATGGTAGAAAGGGAAAGAATTGCTGGTTATTGGCATTTTCCTCCAAGTTTCGAAAGCATTTTCTGCTTGGGATATCAAAACCAGTCATTGCTTTCCATAGTGTTGATAATAATCTTTTTTTATCTATTGTTGTCTCAATCTTGTCTATTTCCAAATTTGGATAACCTCTTCCCAAATACAAAGAATTAGACTAGGCAGAATTCGAAAATGCTGCAGACGACAAAATGGATGTTATTATATTTACAAATAATGAAAATTGAAGTTCAGAAAATATTGGCTAAAAAGGAGAAAATGTTAATTATTGGCATTTTCTTCATTTTCTAAATGTTTTCCAAAGCTTACTATAAGGGACGTCAAATTCAGGTCTTGCTTGGGGAAAAGGTTAGGAATAAAAAATACTTTTTCTGATCCGGTGGTGGACTCCTGTATTGCATCGCAATGTAACATCCACTTGTTAATACTGAAATGTGTAAGAAATTGAATTGCCTTGGCAGTTAAATAATAAAGAATCATACTGTTTCTTACTGTCAATTAGATATTTCACAAAATTTCTCAATGGCTCAGGGTGAAACATTTGTAACTGTCTATATGTTTATAGGCAGATACAACATTTTCACTCTGAGCTATTGACTTGAGCTCATACCTTCACAATGAGCAAGTCTAAATAGATCAGGGGTATATAAATTCTTGTCCTATCTGTTCATCTAAAAGATAACTATAATAAATTTTTTAGATTTTAAATAAAATTTAAAGGTTGATTATAGTTATTCAATGTTAAGTACTAACATTTGGTAAAACCCATTTGTTGATACCAAACTTAGGCCATCAGACAAGGTCATGATCATTTCTCAGGGTCATCTCTATCAAAATAGAATTCTTCAACACCTGCCATAATTTTAGCCCTACTGACCGGAGGTCAGAAGAGCTATATCAATGGCGTTGTTCCCGTCCGTCTATCCATAAAAAACTCTCGTTTACGTGATGAAGCCTACAAATATAATCAGAATTCCTTGCAACTTTCCAAGGATGATTTTAGGATCATAAGGAAGGTTTCTTTTGAAAATTGGGCTAATTTTTGGAAAACACTGGAAACAGAGCCTTACGGATTTTTTACTCAAAATATTCTTTCTCGTTAATGTGATAAGTCTACAAATATTATCAGATTTCCTTGAAACTTTCACAGGATGATTGTAGGGTCATAAGGAAGGTTCCTCTCAAAAATGGGGTAGATCCGTGAAAAGGGGCTTTATGGATTTTTACTCAAAATATTCTTGTGTATGCAATAGTGCACAATTATCTCAGGTTTATCAAGCAATTTCTTCATTTATCACAATATTTTCTTAAGTGTAAAATTGCATGTACGTAAAAACCAGTGATTATACAGGAAAGAGTTAAGAAACTCATCTTTTATGTTACTACACTTAGATTTTTTTTTTTGAAAGAGATACTATCACAATTTTCCAGGAAAGACAAAAGATTTCGTATTCCCCAACCAGTTACTGGTTGGGGGACTATAGATTTGCTGGATTGAGTCCAACTGCCCGTCGGTCACACTTTTGTCTGGATCATGTCTCCCAAACCATAAGTGCTAGCAGCTTCAAACTAGATACACTTATAGATTACAATGTGGAGAAGTGTCATGTACAAGAACCGTTAATTTATCCTGCTCATTAAGTTATTGTCCTTTGTTTTTTTAACCTGTACATTTCTTTTTGAACATATCCCCTAAACCATAAGTGCTAGTAACTTCAAAGTTTGCCATGCCCTTTTTTGAGTTGTTGTCCTTTGATATGTCTAATTTTACATTTTTAACATATAACAACCATGATAAGTGGATGTGCCTGGAACATCATTAAGTTTGACAATTTCATTTGATCATTACTTGTGCGCTTTTACACTCATCTTCTTTGTTTATTGTCTATTCTATCTTGCCTACGTTTATATCTCCAAATTTGGTTAACCCTTTCCTAAACTGCAAAAATTTAGACTAGGCCAAATTCAAAGCTGCTGCTGTTGACAAAATGAATTTTATTTAATAATGAAATAATGAACATAATAGATGCTAATATTTGCCATGTAGATACCGGTAGGTCTCAACAAGGTGCAACTGGGGAAGGTCATTTCATCAAGGTCAAGCTCAAAATTTTAACCCTTTTCCCTTAAAGAAAAAACCCATAAAAATCACCCATTTCTAAAGAATTCCTGTTTTGGGGGCATGGTGTTTCACAAACACATCTTGTTCTTCTTCAAAACTTCCTGAGTAGTCAATTGTAGACCACTCAATCAATAAGGATTTATGAAGAAATAAGAAAAGGAAAAAGTTCTCAGTCACCAAAGTTTTTGTTTCAGACTTTTCTAAAAAAAGCTGTATGCATACATAATGGGTCTAAAACAACCCATAAATTGTCAATACTATTGACAATAATAATATGTAGTAGTAGATCAATTTTCAATAACAGCAATAAATGATCAATACTAGTGTCAATCCTGTAGACTGACAATATTATTGACCCTGTATTGGTGATCAATACTCTGATTCAATGTATATTGGCATTTGTTAACACATTAATATGCAATATTTAAAGTCCATGATATACCATAACTTGATATGGATAACATATGTTAAATTTCTTTTCAATTGATTATTATAGTGGTAGAGTATGATAAATCACAAACAGAAAAAAAATGTCTGCAAGTACATGTGTCCCTCTTTGATTCCTGAACTGAAATAGGGCACAAATATTGACAAAGGAAACCATGCTTCCAGAGATTCAAATTTGATAGTTGTGTGAAACTTGTTTTATAAGAAATATATTTTATATTAATTCAATACTACTGTCAATAATACTCTAGCGTATGGACAATATACCTTAATAACTGAAATTAGTTATTTCAATTACCATGTGTAGACAAATGTTCTTGGATGCTTACTTGGGCAGTTTGGTCATTGTTTAATAAATGTTAATCTTTTCATATGTTTTGATTTTATTATCTTTGCTGATTTATATTCTCAATTATTTAGACTTCACCCCATTACCAGGTAATGGAATTTAAGAATGGTCAAAATTCAAACGAGTTGTGGACGACAATGTATAGTTGATGAGATTTTTAAAAATCTGTCTTTCAGGTTAGAAACCATTTTGGACATATGTTGGAACAAACATTTTGTCATTGTCCAGAATGTTTTCTGAACTCTTTCTTCGTGGGTGTCATAAAGCCGGACTGGGTTAAAAGAAAAATTGATAAAGATTTATTGGCCAAACCCTGGGTTCCTGTCAGGTTTAACTTCCATAAATCTGTAGTCCATAACAAGTCCCTTTCCTCTGTCTTTAAGTGTTACGTAACACTAATTATGGCGTTAACAAAGTCTCATAGTGATGAAAAGATACACCAATATTGGTGGCAACTCTGCTGCCACCATTAATGGTGTAACATTTACTTCTGCCTATATGTGTTAAACAACACTAATTATGGTGTTATGAACTCATACCATGGTGTAAAGTTACACCAATATTGGTGGCAACTCTGCTGCCACCAATGTTGGTGTAACGTTTTTCTCTGTCCGTCGGTGTCAAGTAACATTTATTATGGTGTTAATGAACTCTTACAATGGTGTAAAGGTACACCAATATTGGTGGCAACTCTGCTGCCACCAATATTGGTGTAACGTTTTTCTCTGTCCGTCGGTGCTAAGTAACGCTTACAAAAGTGTAAAGCTACACCAATATTGGTGGCAACTCTGCTGCCACCAATATTGGTGTAATGTTTTTTTCTGTCCGTCGGTGTTAAGTAACTCTTACAATGGTGTAAATTTACACCAATATTGGTGGCAACTCTGCTGCCACCAATATTGGTGTAATGTTTTTTACTGTTTGGCAGTGTTACTTTACACTTAACACAGATATATCGTACACTATTTTTAGTGTGACTTTTCCCGTTTTAAAACAGGTGTAAAATTACACCATTATTGGTGGCAGCAAAGTTGCCACCAATATTGGTGTAAAGTGCCGAATTATTTTTTACAGTGTGGCGGACAACTTATCTCATTGCGTTTGTGCTAAGTTCTGGGGATTTTTATCATAATAATCATTATTCAGGGCTCGTGTTTGAAGAATTAACCGGGGTTCTGACCCTCAAAATCTTAAAATATCCTATTTTGACCTTTAGAAATTTCTAACAAGGGGGTCAACTTGGCCCCCTTTTTAGAACTTTCTAAGAGGCAAACCAGGGTTTTTATCTCCTCGGTTTTTAATGAAGTGTGTTAACCCTTGTCATGCTAAATGAAATCCTTTTCATAATCGCATGGAAATGAAAGGACCGAAAGCACTGAAAATATAAGTTTGGGGGTCAAAAAATCAATTTGAAAATTAGATTTATATAAAAACAACGTTGACTGAACAGGGACAAAGATATGGTAAAGACTAAGGTCAGACTGCACTTATGTGCAGCCTGATCTTTGTCATACCTCCTGCCCAATCAGGTTCAGCATGACTATGGTTAATTGCTTACTTCATACCTTTACAAGAAAAGGGCAGTTGGCACTAGAAGCTTCATATTTATCTTCATATTTCGCTCTTTTTGTTGCTGTGACCCCTTCAAAATCTGTTTCAACCCCAATGAATGAATGATCAAGGAGTCGGTGACTCCTTAATTTCAAAGGCTAGCACTGATTTTTATCAAAGTACTGTAAATACTGAAAGCTATCAAAGCATGGTTTTGTTAAGTATCCTTCTTTGCTAAAGGTTATCATCATAAACAAACGAGGTTAAAGTAACCCAGGAGTTAACCCATTACAACACGACACAATCATAGACTGGTTCAAATTAAAAGAAGTTGCAGACGACAATTCCAAGTTGGTTGAATTTAGAAATCGTTCCCCGAGTAGGTAGAAATCATTGTGGACAATGAAGAATTTGCTTGTTACATTGTCCACAATGTTTGCTAAAGCTTTTGTCTTGAGATGTTTAAAATGGGGATGGTTTAAAAACATTCTTTTGAAAGAGTTCTCTACAATTTGAACAGAGTTTGCAATATTCCTGAAATACATAAGAACTAATTTAATGGCGTAGGCCTTCAATGGATTTAATGGTTAAGCCTCCAGTGGCAGTATGCACTCGTTGAACTAAGAAAAGACCTCAAAATTTCGTCTGTTAACGTAAGGTATCAAAGCTGACGCTTTGCTAGATAAAAATGATTTTTAGACTTTTAATCAGTAGATGGGACCGGTGGTTAGCTAAATGTATAAATCAAACGATATTTGTTTCCAATATTGATTGATTTTTTTGTTCTTATTTTGGCTCATTTGCGTTGACCAGTAATCAGCCTCTAGGAAATCGCTCGCGGAACGTTCAAAATAGGCTGCTCGTTAGAAGAATTATTCATGTCGATCGCTTCCCTATCCATGAACACGAGGCAGAAATTGGCTGACCGCTGGTGACGCCAACTTGGCTTCGACAGGAAGTTCGATATAGAAATAAACGGAATTATTTTGCAGAGTTTGTGGTCAGTGAAAAGTGACAAAAACAGAATGGTTTGGTGGCGACATAAACATCGTAACTTGAGCTTAAAAAGCTGTAGTTACAACGATTTAGTCTCAAAACAAACAAAAAAGCATAAATAGAAATTTCAGAGATCAAAGTTCATTTACTGAATGAGTTGATAGGTCAATCGATATTTTGATAGACAGTGCCGAATGGTCAGTTGTCGGACCGGTAGCGACGGTAATTCCTTGTCAGCCAGATTAGCTCAATTGGTAGAGGGCTCGACTTTAAACCTCAAAATTGCGGGTTCGAACTCCGAGATGTCACCAAACTATTTGTCTTTCGGATAGGTAGTTAAACCGAGACTTCGTGTGACGATGATTTACATCGAATTACATAAAAGAACCAGGGCGGAGCTCGGGTATTTTCGTCCTTGCTATATCCCCCTTTTTAACCGTCTTCTGGGGGCGTTGCTCATATATGGAAAATACGGTCGCGACGATAATTAGACAAAAAAAACATACGCCCACTCCACTCCAACATACCAAATTAGTTTGCAGAATTTGGCATGAGACGCTCGAAGAGGAACGACAAAAAGGGGGGATCGTTGCATAGCGTGTAAAATATGTAATACAGATAGTCATGAAAGTTTTCATAAAAAGTATAGGCAATAATCATGGACTAAAGATATGTATTGAACCCATTCCCACACAAACAATTCTTAGACCGGTCTAAATTGAAAGAAGTCGCAGAAAACAAGTTAAAGTTGAAGGAATATTATTATTATTTTTTTTTCATCTTTCTTTAAAGAAAGCATTGTTTTCCAAAAACTTAATACTTGGAGGGCTTTTGTGGGAATGGGTTAATCATACAACGTCGACTTGTCAGCTTTTAATGTTGACTTGTACTTTTCAAAAATGTCCCTTTGAAGTGCCTGACAGACTCAAACAAATTGCTTCATGGGGTTAAATTCGCTCTGCTTTAATTCTCCGTATATACAAAAAGGCGTTATTCAGGATGTAATTATGAAGTTTAGGTCGCAAACCAATCATTTTACTATTTTGTTAGAAGTTATTGACCATAAATTTTTAAACAAGGCCGTTTAATATCGAAGTGGAACTTCCTGTCGGAGCTCAGTGGGCGTGACCAGCGATCCGTCAAATAGAACATGCACTAATATTAATAGAAACATGTCAAGAACTACTTTTTTGTATTACACCGCTCTGGCCACAAGTGACGTATACCATCTCTTACCATGACGTCATGAGAAGTTCTTTCTTTTTTCTGTTTTCCTTTTTTTAACCATTTTCTGTTTAATTCCTTTTTTTTTGTTGTTGTTTTGTTGTTTTGTTTTAAAAGGGACATATTGAAAAGTGAAACTTTTTCCCCGTGTTTTTGTGGTTGAGAAAACATTGTGGAAAAAGATGAAATTGCATGTAACAAGCAACTTCTTCTTTTTCCACAATATCTTCTACCCTAATGATTATTTTTTCAAATAAGTTCATTTCAAAATTGTCGTCTGCAAAAATCTTTGAATTTGGACAGGTCTAAAATTTCAAAAAACGGGAAAAGGTTAAGTTAAACACAATAAAACTCATTGAAACCACCAAAATGTGCGACTATATGTATCGACACACTAACAATCTTTTGGCCTTGCCTCAATTGAAAATCAATAAGCGGTTAACAACACTTTATATTTAATTCTTCAACACTGACCTTATTCTAAATGTCGCGAGCTGAACTCACGCGCAGTTATGAGTCGTTGTATGTGTATGTACACGGCCCATTTAGCTATGTCAATAAAGTACTCGCCCTAAAGGCGATACCGGGATCGAGCATTGGACTGACTGCATGTTTTTTTGTTTGTTTTGAGGATTTTTTTTTATTGTTTTTAGCTAGCAAAGCACCAGCTTTGATACCTTAAGTTAACAGATAAACTTTTGAGGTCTTCTCAGAGTTCATCGAGTGCAATTTGCCACTGGAGGCTTAACCACTAAATCCGTTAAATGCCTACGCTATAAAAGTAGTTCTTATGTATTTCAGGAATATTCCAAACACTATTCAAATTTTAGAGAACTCTTTCAAAGACATGTTATTTAACCAATTCCCTCCTGATTCCGCTGTTTAAGCATCTCAAGAAAAATGGTTTGGAAAACATTGTGGACAATGAAGAAATTGCTTGTAACAAGCAATTTCTTCATTATCCACAATGTATTCAACACAACATGGGAAAAATTATTTAAATTCAACCAACTTGAAATTGCCATCTTTATCTTCTTTGAATTCGAAATAGTCTAAGATTTTTTCATGTTGTAATTGGTTAAGTCCTGGGTTACTCCTAGTTTACTTTAACTTCGTTTATTTATCCTAATAACCTTGGCAAAGAAGATTACTTTGCTAGCTTACAGTACTTCCAGTACTTTGATTTTTTTTTTTTTTTTTTTTTTTTTTTTTTTGTTGTTGTTGATGTTCTTTGGAACATAAATGAATAAACATGTTCTATTAACTAAAAATAGAAACAAGAAGGTAAACTGAAGGAAAATGTTACTTTCAATAGTGAAAACTCAGTAGGGCGCTCTCGTTAATCAGTACCAATATCTCGTGCAACTGCCGCTAAACGCGGCTGTAAATAAATAAAAGTCGAAGACCAATAATGTCAACCATTTTGACTAGAAGTTAACTTTGAACTTCGACATTGGTCGAGGTTTAATGTGAAGCAATACGTTTGTTTGGCGACTTAAACGTCGTAACTACAGTTTAATCAATCTGTAGTTACGAACATTTAAGTCGCCAACCAACTATTTTAACTTTTTTGATACATCTTAGAAACCATAAACTATGCCAAATTAACGCCGTTCAATATCTAAGACGAACTTCCTGTCGGAGTTTATGGACGTAATCAGCGACTCTTCAAATCCAAACCAAAACAAAACGCAAGACAGGAAATCAGACTCACCTGCGATGATGATGGGAACCGATATTTGCAAAACCAGGGCACCTTTCACTCTCTGTCCCGAATAGAACACCAGTTCGTCACCTTCTAGGTTCAGATCGATGGCCGTGACGGCCATGACGGGCCACCGTCACGTGACAGTAGCTGGTTATTGTTTATGTTTTATATTACAGATAACAAAGTATCCGCATTGTTCACTTGACAGTCTCGGCTACTATTTTTTTCTAAATAACCACGTGTACAGATGTCATTATTGATTCCAAATAAACACTCGTACAATTCTAAACCAGATGTGAGTTAACCCTTTACCACCAGAAAAAAATTAAGACTAGTTCAAATTGAAAGTAGACGATGATTTCAAGTTAGTCAGCCCGATTAGCTCAGTTGGTAGAGCACTTGACTTTAAACCTCAAGATCACGGGTTCGAGCCCTGGGCTGACCATAACAACTAACACAACTAATTGTCTTTCGGATGAGACGGTAAACCAAGGCCCCGTGTGACGATGCTATCCATCGAGCACGTTAAAGAACCAGGCGGAGCTTTCAACAGTTTCGTCCTGTATCCTTGCACTATCCCCCGTAACAACTGACCGTCTTCTGGGGGCGTCGCTCATATGGTCATGTGCTACGGTAGCGACGATAGATAAACAGAAATACACATACATTTCAAGTTAGTGGAATTTAGAAAATATTTGCCTTAAGGGATTGAAGAAATTGTTTGTTAAAGGCAATTTCTTCATTGTCCGCAACGTTTTCCAAAGCGTTTTTTTTTTTTTTTTTTTTTTTTATTTATTTAGAGGCGTCAAAAAGCGGGCTTGTGTAGGAATAAGTTAAGGAATCTATATTCTCAGCGCATACTTTTATTAAGTAGAAACATCTAAATTATACTTATTGTGCTTTTAAAAGTACTTTCACGAAATGGTAACAATACTTTATAAATATTCGTTGATTTGTTTCTTGTTTGAATGGGGTTTAACGCCACTTTTAACAGCATTCATACCTCTATGAAAACAAATTATTCTCTTCATTACTTATAATTTAATGCCAATTAACGGAAATTAGATATTTGTCGCGATCGGGGACCAATAAAATATTAGTAGCAAAGACCAAGAAAAGGAAAATATTGAACCTGATCCTTATTTTGTCTTTACAAATGTCATCCGTCAAGAGAAGTCTTGGCTAGAATGAAGAGTATCGATTTTGGTCAGGCTGCACAAATTGTGCAGCCTGACCAGGATCGAAAACTTTCACTCTTTGTAGATTTTAAGAAACTAGAACGACCGTTCCATTTTGTTTTATCATCATTTTTATACAGAAATGTACTTGACCTCTGTTAGATCCTATCTCTCTTATATATGAGCCTATGCGTGACATTTCCAACCATTTCGCATGTGCGTGACTCGCACACATTGAGCACCCTGGACAGCCATTCGGGACAATTAGATCATTCGCTGATTGTATAAAGAAGCTTTGGGTCAGTATCTTTCTACAGAGCGCAGAGTGAAGACTCTGATCAGACTGTGCGGATGCACAGGCTGATTTGAGTCTTTACTAGGCGCACATGTGTAATGGTTTGAAATGTCACGCATGCGCTCATATATTTATATTCATCTATTTATTTATTCTAGCGCCCCCCCCCCCATCCCCCGAAGGTCCCTTTCCGTCTGGGGGTCTCAAAAGATCCTACAGACAGGCGGTTTATCTAAACTTGGACGAACGATGCATTTCCACACATTATTCACTCTTTTATTGCTCATGGTCGCAAATATTGTTTAAATCTATTGGCGTTTCTGTCGTTAATATATATGTATATCTATTTATTAGCGATAATCAATTATCTGTGTTTTCATTTGTGTATGCATATATTCGTTTTAATACTGATGTTTTATTTTTCATTTATTTATCTCATATTATTTTATTTATGTTTTCTTCATCATGATCATAGATTTCGATGTCATTTTCTGTCGAGATTCTATATCGTATTTTTATTTTTTGTTTTTGTGAATTCAAGCTTTTCAGATACGTCCGCTTTCTTGTCAACAAAACTTTTACCTAGTGTCTAGAAAAGGTAAAACGATGCAGATTATATTTCAAAAACACGTTTTTGTGTGGTTTGTTGTTGTTTTTGTTTTATTTCTGCCTTGTTTTGTGGTAATAGTAATCATTACAATAACCAAGTGTGATGATAAAGAATGCAATTAAACATAATTAATGGACAAGTTATGGACAATATCAATCAAAATGTCTCTATACTTATACATAGTTTTTAGATTCGTCTTTCAAAAAGGAGCGTTCTGATTGGTCGAGAAAAAATATTCATAACTCCATGAACACAATTTTGAGCACGCAGCGATTTTATATGCTTCCGCAATAAATAGTCCCATACAAAAAGTATCAAAATTTGTAAAGTTTTTTCGCTCGATGCTATTAAATTATAAAAATGAAGAGAATATTTTTTGTTTTCGCGTATTCATACAGTGTGATTAGGTTTTTCGGTTCATACCTCCATGAAAACAAAAAATATTCTCTTCATCTTTTAAATGTATTTCTGTAGATATTCTTACGATCTTTGGCCAAACAAAAAAGAAAAGCTATGGTAATTCAACACGGCCTAGGTACCAAGCATCCTTAATAGTTTCTTCTCACCTTTTACATATTTCATATTTAAATTATTTGTCTCAAATTCTAATTAAAACAGGGAAGTCAGTGATTCTGTAATGAGCATACATCTTTATGTTAGTCGATTCGAATTGGCGGATGGCTGGCCTATTTCACTAAGCTCCGACAGGAAGTTCATCTTAGATTTTGGACGGCGTTAATTTGCAAAATGTAAAGCCACTTTAACAACATGTTAAATGGTTGGTTTGTGACCTAAACGTCGTAACTACAGCTTGAATAAGTTTTACCTACGACGTTCAGGTCGCCAAAACCAAACGGCCTCAAAGACAATCGACTGTTTAAGAAGTTCAAAGATCACACCTCATTTAGATGTATGATTTGTTTAGTCTATAGACTTTTTGATTGATAGCTGTGCTTCGTAAATTAGGCGAGTGAGTGAATCTACATATTATTTAAATCATTTGTTTTGTAATTGCATGTAAGAAAATTAGACGAATGGGTGAAATATTACGTTGAAGTACGGCACTTATAAAAAAGGGCAAGAAAGACTTCATTCATATTCAAAAAGATAAAGATTTCTATTCAAGTTGGAAATAATTCTAAGCTGTCAATATTTCGCCGAGACCTATTGACAATGGGTGGTGTTACTGAAAAATACCCATGTATTTTCTTTATACAGTTTTTGAGCTGTAGTTACGACATTTTGGTCACCAACCGACGACATATGAAAATGTGAATAATGTCAAGCAAAGGCTTATTCATAAAATTTCATCGCGTGATTTAAGGTTAATCTCAATGCCCTTAATCACCCTTCATTTAATACCTTAATTTGTCAAACGATTAATTTACATGTGCATGCAACCGCGGTTTGATCTTTGCCTGCGTATCTTGCTTTTCATTTTATTCATCAAGACAGTGATCAAATTAAATATTTTGCATCACCTGATCAAAGCTATTGCAATTAAATAATGTTTGTAAAATGTGCAATTTAGCCACACATTGGTACTCTTGTCAAGTTAAATTTCATCGACTTTACCGTTGAAATCCGAATCAAATTCTTATGTACAGAGAAAACAGCATTACTCAATATCTTGGACAGGAACTAAATGTTTTCCTTTACAACAACTCCTCAAAGCTATCATTTGTAAAGTGAGCGCTTTAAGCCCATCATGGTACCCTTGTTTTAAGTTAAATCACATGCACTGTTCTGTTGAATTCCAAACCAAATTCCAGTTTACACAGAAAGGGCATTACTCAACATGTTAAACAAGAATATCCATTAAAGATTTCCAGGAATCCTCACATAGTCTTACAATAAATTGCTAGACGAACAAAACACCATTAACCATCTAGAAAACTCTGCTTAACACCACAATAAACGTCACCATGTCATACACGATCCTAATTTTCTGAAGCAATAAGTTACCATGGCAACGGGTCACGAATAAAATAAATATCACCGAATCGACATTCTCGGTGGATCAATTAGATCTCTATTACAAAGCCATCCAATTTTCAATTGCAAAAGACATTCTAATTCCAAAAGCATTGTTTTGAATTATTTCGTTGAATTCAATTCCAGGCCGTTAATTTAAAATTTCCAGCAAAGCACGAAATCCGTTTGAATAGCTCCGCATCGCAGCGATCCTATAACGATTCAATCCAAAGCCTGATACGGGGATTCAGTATGAAAGAATCCATCACAGCACGGTGAATTTCCCAACAAGGAATTATTGATCTATTTTGGTTCGCTCTTGCCGACTTTTTGCATTCAACACGTGTTTTCACAATGCTTCCTCGCATTATATGGGAGGAAATCCTATATGACAAACAGTATCATATTGACAAGTAGCTTCGTGTGTATGACTTCTTTGATGGCCGGTGCAAACCCTTTGCTTTGAGGATAATACTTCAAGCTTTTGTTAAATCACAACTACATTTTATACAAAAATATATTATAATATGAGACCTACAGCGTAAACGATTTATTTTCGCTTATTGGTCGATTTTATTTCTCTATTTATTCGTGTGGTTGCTGTTGTTTTATTAAACCATGGTACGAAATGTTTTATTAAACCATGGTACGAATGTACTACGGTTTTATAATGTATACATATGAAATATTACAGCAGTGTTTTGTTTTGGGTTTTTTTCTATTTTTTTTTTTTTTTTTTTTTTTTTTTGTTATCGTGTTCGAGAATCGTGTGTAGGTATTTTTTTTATTGGATTCGACATTCGGTCTCATCAAATAAAAAATACCTACACACGATTCGAGAACACGATAACAACAAATAGAAAAGCACACTGTTGTAATATTCCTTTTATTATATACCTTTCGCTTTTTTGGTACACGCCGAATACAGATTTTTTTCTGTCGAGTTGTATTAGATAGCCAGATTGGCGGATCATACCCGTTTTCGAAAGGAACGATCCTTATGATGATACAATCATTCTGTGAAAATTTGAAGAGAATCCGATGAAAACTGTGGACTCTATCGCGTAAACGAGGATTTTTTAATTAAGTTTTAATTAGGCCCCTTTTCCAATGTTTCTTGATGGATCTGACCCAATTTCGAAAGGAAGGATCCTTATGATGGTACAATCATTCTGTGAAAGTTTAGAGGGAATCCGATGAAAACTGTGGACTTTATCGCGTAAACAAGGAAACGTTTAACGGACGGACGACGGACGCACGGACGCCGGACGGGAAAAGGCCATCGCTATAGAACTAGTGGCCTTCGGCCAGTAGAGCTAAAAACTAGTAAACGTAATGTACACGATGTAGCAGGAAAAGATTGTTGTCGGGTCCTATCGCTCTCATAGGCACAAAACTTCTCATCAAAAGGGATACTGAAAACTTCGTTTAAATTGATTACAGATCCCCCTATCAATCATTTCAGTCACAAGTCCGCTATGTAAAGCTTAACATAAAAGCAGATATAAATTCCAAAATTTTCGATCTCTATTCGGCAAACCCTTTAGACCTATTTTGGATTATTTTAAAGGGGTCTGTAAAGAATTTAACGAAAGTTTCTGGATTCTTTTTTGTCAGAAACTTTGGCCCTACCCGAACCATAGAGGGGTTTGTAAACAATTTAACGAAGATTTCTGGATTCCTTTTTGTCAGAAACTTTGGCCCTACCAGAACCATAGAGGGGTCTGTAAAGAATTTTAACGAAGATTTCTGAATTCCTTTTTGTGAGAAAGTTTGGCCCTACCATAGCCATAGAGGGGTCTGTAAAGAATTTTAACGAAAATTTCTGGATTCCTTTTTGTCAGAAAGAGCCACAAACCCTTATAGGGATAGAAAAGGATAGAGGACAAAATATATGAAACTCCAAAGCGGATTCATATAGAAGTATGACGTCGGTGAGCGAGCAAAATATAGTTACTGCAGCTTTAATAAAGATGTAGATACGATATTGTGCTCGCGAACCGACGATGAGTAGGTTTGTCGTTTGATACCTAATGCAAATAAAAAATATCATCTGTGTTTCCAATGAATTAATATCAAAAACATCAAAAAGCAAAGAAAATTCATTTTGGGACATTTTGTTGGATCATTTTGTCGTTACTTCTTTTATTTATTTATTTATTTATTCATCTATTTATTGTTATTATTTGAGGCATGGAAAGATTTTTCAGCTTATCAGAATACATGAACTCTTTATTCACGAAACTAGAATTGAATAATATTGAGTTGATCTGAGTTGAATATCTATCATCAAGCTATAGTTCACAATTCTTCGGAAGAATTCTTGCTCTATCAAAAAATAATGTGGTCATAATGGTATGTTTAACCCATTCCCACACGACAAAATTGTAGACTGGTCCAAATTGAAAGGTGTTACAGACGACAATTTAAAGTCTATGATTTTTTGAATTTTTTCAACTTTCTGGTTCAAGCAATTTCTTCATTATCCACAATGTTTTCTCAATTGTCTTTCTACAGGGTCGTCAAAAAAGGTCCTTTTTTGGGAATGGGTTAAAAGTGTATGTCGCTTTATAGTGGATAAGGTTAGAATTTTCTTAGAGACAGTAAAATAAAAAAGGTTAATTTTAGTTTCGTCTATCAAAATTTTGGCCAAATATTCGTCTCATATCTCTCTAAGAACGGAATGAGTAGGAAACTGTTTTACCCCCCCCCCCCCTCCTTTTTTTTTTTTTTTTTTTTTTTTTTTTTTTGTTTAGACTGCTCTAAAATTACAGAAGTTGCAGACAACAATGAGAATAGGCTGCAATTTGAAATTAAATCATCCAATGTGGTAGAAAATATTGTTGGAAAAGAATAAATTGTTTGTAACAATCAATTTCGTCTGTTTCGCAATGTTTTCTCAAGTAAAATTCCCAGCGACGTTAAATCCTGGATTTGTACGTGAAAGGCTCGAGTGCAAAGTAGTTCCATCAAACATGAGAAATGAGGAGAATATTTGTTCGTTTAGATATGGAACTTACCCCCTTCGCGGCTTGATACAGTCTGAAAAGGTTTTTTTTTTTTTTAGTTTGATACCGTTAAGAAGTCAGCCCGATTAGCTCAGTTGGTAGAGCACTTGACTTCAAACCTCAAGATCACGGGTTCGAACCCTGGGCTGACCATATCTACTAACAAACTAATTGTCTTTCGGATGAGACGTTAAACCGAGGCCCCGTGTGACGGTGCTATCCACCGAGCACGTTAAAGAACCAGGCGGAGCGCTCAGCAGTTTCGTCCTGTATCCTCGCACTATCCCCCGTAACAACTAACCGTTTTCTGGGGGCGTCGCTCATATGGGCATGTGCTACGGTAGCGACGATAAATAAACGGAAATAATCAAATCAAATACCGTTAAGAAAATAAACAAAAAAACAAACAAGCAAGCAATAAAAAAGATTTTCTCCATATATTATTGGGGTAAACTTCTTGACAGCATATACTTCCAAATATTTTTTTCTTTAAAAAGACAAAAAGGTTTTCGATAATTTAATTGTTACCCTCGAACGCTAGTGAATAAGCTAGTCCTGGGTCTTTCTTCTTATCCCAAATTTCTTATAAAGAACTATATATTCAATTTCGGGTTTCCCCGGGGAGTTTTGAGAGGAAATTCCGTGATCTGTATATATAACTCCTCACGGTTCTAACAAAATACACAGTCCATTAAATATTCATCGTGACTCGTCTACTGTAATAGAGAACAGACGAGGTCAAACAGTGTCATGACTTATTCTCTTAACTTATTACCAGACGATACAATTTTGAACTAGTTCAAATTGAAAGAAGTTGCGTACGACATTTCGAATTCTAAAATTTGAAAATAATGGCCAAATATGGTAGAAAACATTGTAAGAACAGCCGAAATTGCTTGTTACGAGAAATTTATTTGTTTGACGACCTAAACGCCGTGATTACAGCTTGAAAAGGTTTAAGTCAACAAACTAACGAAATTATAACCATAAATGTCAGTCAAAGTTGGAGTTCAAAGTTTACTTCAAGTCAAAATGAATGATTTGATTGGTCGATTAATTCTTTCTTTGACAGCCGCGATCGGTCAGTAAACTAATAAAGCCAATATCCATCCCGACCCCAATCTCTGTTGTTTTGTTGTTGTTGTTTTTCTTTGTTTTGTTTTGTTTTACGTTTGTTTTCATGGATACGGTTTGCTTAAGTTGGTTGAGCAGGTGGTCGCTCGGATTGAATGTTGATACAGTACTTGAGGGAGAAAAAAGGAAGTCATGATTAGGTGCACCCGTCGTCGCGATATAACTGAAAATACCATTGAAAATGGCGTTAAAGACGAACACATATCAAGAACCACCTTTTTACAAAATAATAATAATAATAATTATAATCGGAGAGGACCGATGAGGACCAAGGTTAACCACATAGTCGCCCGGTGACGGAATAAGTTAATCAAATCGACCGCGTGAACTCCGCCATAAAAGGAAATAGGATAATGAAAGCCGTGATTGGCAATGCAAATAAATTGCTGCTAAAAGTTAAGTATCTGTTAAATATCGGTGTTTACATAAGTATTGATTCTCAGCTTATATTGCAACCGTAACAATGGGAGGAATTTTCGCTTCCATATATAGCAAGCCATTCTTTTTAACACTTCATTCCAGGATTCAATTTCCCCCATACCGCTTAAACCTAACGCAGTAAAACGTCAGGAATATAAAATCCCTAGGCTTATAAGTATAGTATTAGAACACACAGTAAGGTTCAGGATTTTGATTATTTATTTATTTATTCTGTTTTGTTTTGTTACTTTTTAAGATAATATTTTAACCCTTTCCTGTTCAATCCGTGGTTTTTTAACATCATTGCGATTTTATAATTGAGAAAACATTGTACAAAAAGAAGAAATTGCTTGTCACAAGCAATTTCTTCTTTTTCCACAATATTTTCTACCCCACTGAATGGTTATTTTTCAAATTAAATAGACTTTTAATTTTTGTTTGCAAACTCTCTGAATTTGGACAGGACCAAAATATTGCAAAACAGGAAATCATAAAACATCAATGGTGCTCACATGTGTATACCAAGTTATGTTTTGGTGCCCAAACAGTATTCGATCCTTGACCTAAGAACCAGTCCATTTTAGCAGATAATATTATTGTTATTAACGTTGTATAATGACTGTTGACAGAATTTTATTAAGGTTTATTTTATTATTATTACTATTATTATTATCATCATTATGTTTTAGTGACTTTTAACCCATTTCAAGACAAAATACATTGCAGGCGATATTATCTAAGTGAATTAAATTTGAGAAGAAAATGTCAAATAGGATAGAAAGCACTGTGACAAAAGGGGAAATTGCTTGCAACAACCTCTGCAATCTCTCACTTTACAAGTTGACTTTATACAAAAACAATATTCGATCCCCGGCTCACGAACCTATCGATTTTAGCAGATAACTATTATTGTTATTAAAGTTGTATGATGACTGTAATCAGAATTTTATTAAGGTTTGTTTTATTATTAAGGTGATGATTATTATTATAATGTTTTTGGTGACTTTTAACCTATCGCCAGACCAAATACATTGCAGCCGACATTATCTAAGTCAATTTAGTTGAAAAAATAATATCAAATGGGGTAGAAAACTGAAAAAGGGGGAATTGCTGGCAATAACCTCTGCAACCTCTCCTTTTACCAGAATTGTTGTTGTTTTCGGGTATATTTTGCGGTTAAGATTGAAAGAAACAACACAAGGAATTCGCGATTTGTCAAAGGAATTTAAACTAAGTGTCTACTCGTCCATAGATTCCCTTTTCTGTGGCATAATATTGCAGAAATATCACGGCCAAATGAGAAATTGCTAGTCATAAAGACGCCGTGCCCTTTATAATTGAGCCCATGCGTGACATTTCCAACAATTACACATGTGCGCAAAGTGTAGACTCGGATCAGCCTGTGCATCCGCACAGTCTGATCAGAGTCTTCACTCTGCGCTCTATAGATAGATACTGACCCAAAGCTTCTTTAAACAATCAGCGAATATTCTAATTGTCCCGAATGGCTGGCCTGAGTGCTCAATGTGTGCGAGTCACGCACATGCGAAATTGTTGAAAATGTCACGCATAGGCTCAATTGATGTGCTGACCCGAACCCATGCTCACTTTGCAATATTTGACGGATCACTGATCTACCAAACTACAAACTGGCCTTCTACCGGGCAGTTTGGCTGAGGTAAAAACATTATTTCGTAAAATATGTCGTCAGGGACATATCATAAAGTCAAATCGTCAGCTTCCGGTCTAAATGTCGTAACTACAGCTAGAATATGCTGTAGTTGAGGATTAAACGAATTCTAAAAATGCTTAACATAAATGTTGGGGTTAAAAAAGTTGAATTATTTGATGTAGCAATCAGTTTTTTATATTGACGGCGACGAACCCATGACATCCCATGATTGAAGATTGGGAGTCTGACAGATAAGTGGAAGGACCACCTCTAGATAAGTGGAATGAATACCTCTAGATAAGTGGAAGGAATACCCCTAGATAACTAGATGGAACACCCCTAGATAAGTAAAAGGAATACCCCTAGATAAGTGCAAGGAATACCTCTAGATAAGTGGAAGGAATACCCCTAGATATGTAGAAGGAATAGATATGTAGGTGGCTTGGGACAGTTTTGTGAGATATACCAGTCTTAATCCAAATCAGCTTTAGCTCCGTGTGCTTAACGCATTTGCACGTGATATCGGGTCAACGGAACCCTGTTTCTGGCCGTTTTTACTTCAGGCCAGCTTTATGCAACCGATTTCTGATGGTACTTATGCTCACACCGGTAGCGTTCTGATGCCCCCTATTCATCTCATCTTGACTGAAATATTGAAAATGGAAATCAATCTCAAATTTGTGAACGTACGTGAAGATACAATGCAAAATGAAACGCGTTTTAGAGGGTACGTCTTTTCCGGAGATATATATATATAGAGAGAGAGAGAGTCGATTTATTTTGACAAATATGTCATCTAACTAAAAGGGGATTCTAAGCAAATTTTGAGTAGTACATTGTATAATTTTTAATTTCTATTTTTGTCTATCAAAAACTAGCATTCTGATTGGTCAAAAAAATTATTCATAACTCCATGAACAAAATTTTGAGCACGCATCGATTTTGTATACTTCCGCACAAAATAGTCCCATACAAAAAGGTATCAAAATTTATAAAGCTTTTGTGGTTTTTTTTTTCGCTCCATGTTATTAAATTATAAGAAATGAAGAGATTTTTTTTTTGTTTTCATGGAGGTATGAACCGAAAAACCTAATCACACAATATATGAATCCGCTTCGCGTATTCATACTGTGTGATTAGGTTTTTCGGTTCATACCTCCATGAAAACAAAAAATGTTCTCTTCATCTCTTAATTACATTTGCACTGCTTCAAGTATCTCGATATTCATACAAGCTGGTGAAATCGGCGATCGTACGTCCTAATCAATTGGCGGATCGATCCTGTCAAACAAAAAATTGATCAGCCTATCAAATCATTCATTTAGACCGGAAATGAACAGTGAACTCCGACATATAAGTTGAGCATTTCTGTTGGTTTGGTGACTTAAACGTCGTAACTACAGGTAATTCCGGCTGTAGTTACGAGGTATCGGTCGCCAAAAAAAGTATTTTACTTTTTTGTTGCATGTTACTAACCATGATAATGCAAAAAAAAATGAAGTGTAATTTGGAAGTGAATTTTCCTGTCGGAGACGGCGGACGGTGCTAACGAAGTCAGTCAATTTGAGCCTATGCGTGACATTTCCAACCATTTCGCAGGTGCGTGGTTCGCACACATTGAGCAGCCTGGACAGACATTCGGGTCAATTAGAATATTCGCTGATTGTTTAAAGAAGCTTGGGGTCAGTATCTATCTACAGAGCGCAGAGTTAAGACTCTGATCAGACTGTGCGGATGCACAGGCTGATCCGAGTCTTTACTTGGCGCACATGTGTAATGGTTGGAAATGTCACGCATGCGCTCATTTATCATCATGTTGTTGTATTCTGAGGATAAAACATGATTGTAATATATTTGTAGCTTTAACGAGTAAGAGAAACACAGAGCACATAAATATTGGTTTTACTCGGAAATCGATTGGGCCTTAGTAGACTGTTCTCAATCCTTTACTACGGAACGACCCTTATATGTCAGTAAAATTATTGGAGAATTTGATCATTTATGGAACGCTGGTCCCCGCCTACTAAATCCGTTGGCCCCGCCCACTGTCTCCGACTGGAAGATTCACTTAACCCTTTCCTGTTTTTATAAATTTTAGACTGGTCCAAATTCAAAGGTTTTGCAGACGACAATTCAAAGTTGAATTTATTTTAAAAATAATCATTCAGTAGGGTAGAAAATATTGTAGAAAAAGAAGAAATTGCTTGTTACAAGCAATTTCTTCGTTTTTCACAATGTTTTCCCAAGTATAAAAACACAAGGACGTAAAAACCAGTGATTATACAGGAAAGGGTTAAACTGCGTTGTTTTGCAAAATTCATTACCAGTAACATATAAGAAATGTAAAATTGTTGCTTGACGATCGAATTTCGTAACTACAGCTTGAATAAACTGTAGTTTCGACGTTAAAATCTCCAAACCAACAAAAATGTTCAATATACATGTTGGGGTTCAATGTTCACTTCCGGTCTAAATAAATGTTTGATTGACCGATCGATTTTTTCAACAGACGCGATACGTCAAATAATTAGTGTACCAATTAGTGTGTAAATTTCCGACATTTTCTCCCACCAATGGGTAGATAATCGAAAACCTATATAGGACGAGCAGCTGGAGGCTCGAAAAGGATGTAGTGGTAGTACAGGTGTGAGAAATACCATGAATCCATAGTTAGGTGCTCCAGCCTCAGCGATAAGATTGCAATTTTGCTAAAAGTTGCGTTTACACCCAATTCAATCGATCAATCTGTCTAATTCACGTCCAAAATAAATAAGAACTGAACGACTAAAAGCTAAGTTTAATCAAACCATAGTTACTGGGTTTAGACACCCATTAACACCACTATGATACAAACTATACCAAAAGGGGGGGGGGGGTGGCCAGAGGTTGATAAATCAATTTGGTAAATGAAGAAATTCGGCTTATCACAAGCATTTTCTTCTTTATCCAGATTCTTTTTATCAAGAAAAAAGATCATTCAAAATCTACCAACTTTAAATTGTTGTCTCAATTGTCATTAGATTTTGACTAGTCTGAACTTGGGTTAATGATGGTAGAAAATGGCGGTAACTATACCATGAGAGGGCTATGTTAATGACTGAGATTACTCTTTCCTGTTCGAACACGGGATTCTACATTCCTGTGACTTTATACTTGAGAAAACATTGTGGAAAAAGAAGAAATTGCTTGTAACAAGCAATTTCTCCTTTTTCCACAATATTTTTTAGCACATAGGATGGTTTCATTTCTAATGGCATCCCGTTTTCGTTGTCGTCTGCATCCTTTTTGAATTTGGACTAGTCTAAAATTTCCAAAAACGGGAAAGGGTTAAACGAACCAAGTTCAGGGAGGGGATGATATTTCAGCAACAAAGATAGAGTATTGCCGTCAACATCAGTGAACATTGTCACGTTCTGTCAATTCAATTTTAGTACACACTAAACTGTAGGAATAATGCTGCAGGCACCGATGACTTCAGTATGAGTATCACTCCGGGCAGTAAAAATTCGGTGAAATTTACACTGGTTGAAGGGTAGAAAGTTCATTCAGTCAGCCCGATTAGCTCAGTTGGTAGAGCACTTGACTTTAAACCTCAATATCATGCCAAGAAAAGTAAGTACCAAAAGTCCACTTTAAGAAACTGCAGCCAGAAGATCCTATCTAGCTATTTGTCCGTTAACACCTCATTAAAAGTCGGCAGCAAATAGCTAGATGCCTTCTCGAAATAATTGATTCAATTTTAATTACCTGCAGGGTCGTAAAAGGGCCGTTAACCGAAGTCTGGTTCTCAGTCAGGTATTTAGCACTTTCGACTAAGATAATTTCTCTACCATATCCCATCTCAATCCAGGTCTAGCGCGATAAACATTATTAAAATGATTGTTACAATATTTGCCTTATTATTACTATTATTATTAGTTTATTTGATTATCGATGTGGTCTGTAACTAAGCTCAAACAAAAAATATGATAGAGACAGACAGACAGAGATTAGAACTGAGACGAGTTTATCATCAGGCTGCACTAATTACGAACCTAATTGACCTCTGCTGAATATGGCATATCTTAAATATTTGTCTCATAGGGATTTCGGGTGGTCTACAGGACTGTCACAAGAAGTTTTAAATCTGGCCACCTTGCACATTCTGTGTCAATCGTAAGATTTCTTGTGAAATCTTTAAACCAAGGTTGGTTGACGATTTTCACCAAAATACTCATTTGAAAGCTATTGAAATGGTCTACTATACTTCTATTAAAAAGTTCAGAGTTTCGTAACATTTTGTCGATTAAATCAGGGAGACATAAAGTTAATCGGACAAAAATGATCAAAGAACTTTTGATACGCAATACACACGCAATCAAAGATGAATTTCATAATCTATCTATTTATGATACATATTTAAATATCCGGAAAAAACCCGACCCCCAAAAGAAATATTTCATTAGAACTAGTTCAGTTCAATGAATGCATTAAGTTGTTCCTATGCTTAGAATTGATTGAAAGATCAATTTAGTGAAGAATACATAAAAGAAGTTTTCATACTGAGGACAAATATAGTACAAGATGGATATTTTTATAGGTTAAGGTGAAATGTGAGTTGCTCAAGTTGATAGTTAATTATGAAAAGCTTCATTTGTCATAAATAATAACGACAGTCCTTCTGTTTCTTCGTTTGGCAACCAAAACCTCGTATCAACAGCTTGATCATTGATTGTCCAACGCCGATATATGAAAGTGTTGAAAGCAAAGAAATCACGATTGGACCCGTGTATACAATGGACGAGCTATATCTTATATTATAATATCTATCTTAACCATCATACCAAAGAATTTTTTTTTCCATTCAAATGTAGTTCTGTAGGAATACACAGGGTTAAGATAAAAGTCTAGGGCCATTAGGTTTTGCAAACAATACTCTTGAGATTCTTCATCCCTCGGGCTAAAAACAAGTAAGTGTCGTAAGTCTGGTACCTGTTTACTTAACCCACCATCTTGTATAAAGGATAGCGAACCTTCTACTTATCTATATTAGAGAAAAAGATGATCTCGATATCCTTTCACTCGTAAGGATGATAATCCACCGACAATAGTTCTATTGACCGTTCAGGGGGGCATCGAATAACAGCTCTAATTTCTTAAATCAATTCGTATATAATTTATGTGAGTCTGTGCGTTGCCTTTCCACCCATTTCACATGAACGCCAAATAAAGGCTCAGATATCCATGTGCATCCACACCGTCATCCTCATTAGTGAAGGGATATCGAGATAATCTTTTCCTCTAATACTTTAGATATCTTTTAGAAAAGTAGAACGTTCGACGCTATTGGTACGATAAGATGCCGCACCGTCTGACCAGAGCCCTCACTATTCGCTTTGTAGATAGCTAATGATTTAAGTTCCTTTAGAAAACCAGCAGTTTTATTCAAGTTACTCAACATTACATCATGGGCCACGAAGAAACTATCTTGTACCATTTGGTGAAATGAGGGCCAGTTTGTATAAATGAAAATAGAAAATTCATTTACAGCTACTTTTTTCGGGAAATTTCTGGTTGGAAGTGACTGATATGAAAATAGCCGAACTATTTTAAAAGAAAAACATTTCCCGCTTTTTTAATACGATTCAATATACAAGGGTAGTTTAATGAGAAATAGCCAGAAAACAGGGATTCGTCATAGATGAACAAAGAAATTTCATTTACAATTAGTATCTTCGGGAAATTTCTGGTTGGAAGTGACTGGTATGAAAATAGCCGAAATATTTTCTTTGAACGAGTACACTTTAAAGAAAAGCATTTCCGATTTTTTTCTTTCTTTTTTTATATATATATTTTTCAATAGGATTCAATAAACAAAGGTAAATAATTGAGAAATTGCCAGAAAACATAGATTGGTCTATCGCATAAATCAGTTTTAGCTCTACTGGCCGAAGGCCACTAGAGCTATAGCGATGGCTTTTCCCGTCCGGCGTCCGTGCGTCCGTCCGTCCGTCCGTCGTCCGTCCGTTCAACTTTTCCTTGTTTACGCGATAAAGTCCACAGTTTTCATCGGATTCCCTTCAAACTTTCACAGAATGATTGTACCATCATTAGGATCGTTCCCTTGGAAAATGGGTATCATCCGTCAAGAAACATTGGAAAACGGGCCTTATGAAAATTTAATTAAAAATTCCATTAAGAATCCTCGTTTACGCGATAGAGTCAACAGTTTTCAGCGTATTCTCTTCAAACTTTCTCAGAATGATTGTACCATCATAAGGATCGTTCCTTTCGAAAATGGGTATGATCCGCCAAGAAACAAGGGAAAAGGGGCCTTTTGAAAATTCAATTAAAAAATCCTCGTTAACACTCTAGAGTCCACAGTTTTCATCAGATTGTATTTAAACTTTCACAGAATGATTGTACCAACATAAGGATCGTTCCTTTTGAAATTTGGTATGATCCGTCAAGAAACATGGGAAAGGGGCATTATGAAAATTCCATTAAAAATCCTCGTTTACACTCTAGAGTCCAGAGTTTACATCAGATTCAATTCAAACTTTCACAGAATGGTTGTACCAACATAAGGATCGTTCCTTTCGAAGATGGGTATGATCCGTCAAGAGACATGGGAAAAGGGGCCTTATTAAAACTTAATTAAAAATTTCTCGTATACGCGATAGAGTCCACAGTTTTCATCGGATTCTCTTCAAACTTTCACAGAATGATTGTACCAACATAAGGATCGTTCCTTTCGAAAATGGGTATGATCCGTCAAGAAACATGGTAAAACGGGCCTTATGAAAATTTAATTAAAAATTCCATCAAAAATCCTCGTTTACGCGATAGAGTCCGCAGTTTTCAGCGGATTCTCTTCAAACTTTCTCAGAATGATTGTACCATCATAAGGAACGTTCCTTTCGAAAATAGGTATGATCTGTCAAGAAACACAGGAAAAGGGGCCTTTTAAAAATTTAATTAAAAAATCCTCGTTAACACTCTAAAGTCCACAGTTTTCATCAGATTGTATTTAAACTTTCATAGAATGATTGTACCATCATAAGGATTGTTCCTTTGGGAATTTGGTCAGATCCATCAGGAAACACGGGAAAGGGGGCCTTTTGAAAATTTAATCGGAAATCTTTTAAGAAATCCTCTTTAACACCCTGGGGTCAACAGTTTTCATCGAATTCCCTTAAAACTTTCACAGAATGATTGTACTAACATAAGGATTGTTCCTTTCGAAATTTGGTATGATCGGTCAAGAAACACAGGAAAAAGGGGCCTTATGAAACTTTTAATAAAAAAATTTGGTTTGTTCTGCAAAGTACCATGAGAAAAGGGGCCCTATGAAGATTTCACTATAAACTCATTTCCACAGAATACACAGATTGATTGTACCATCATTCCAATTGTTGAAATTGACAGTGGATCTGATTATGGCAAGTGTCACATAAAAAGGGGCCTTATGAAAAACTTTTTTTAAATATTCTGGTTAACACAATGATGTCCCTTGATTTCACCGGATTCACTTCAAAATTTCACAGAATGATTGTACAATCACTTAAATGGTTCTTTTCAGTACTGGGTACAATCCATCAAGTATCATGTAAAAAGGGTCCATATGATCTTTTTTTTTTAAATATTCTAGTAAACATAATGAATTCTCAATATTTCATCGGATTCACTTTTAACTTTCGCAGAATGATAAAACCAACAGTAAATTATCATGGGAAAAGGGGCCTTATGAGAACTTGAATTTAATATCTTTGTGAACATAATAAAGTCAACAGTTTTATTGGATTCTCTTCAAAGATGCATGGAATAATTGTTGCATTCGAAACACAGGAAAAGGGGACTTACAGATTATCATTCAAAACATTCTTGTGTATGTGATGAAGATCACAATCATCATCGAATTGTCTTTTATATTTCACAGGACAATTGTAGGGTTGTAAGGAAAGTTCCTTTTGGAATGAAATTGATCCATCAGAAAACACAGGAAAAGGGGCCTTATTGATTTTCATTCAAAACAATCCTGTATGTGATAAAATCCACAGTTATTGTCAGATTCTGATGAAATATATACAGAATGATTGCAGGGTCATAAGGTAACTTTCTTTTGGAAATTGAGTGGATCCGTCATGAAACATGGGAAAAGGGACCTTGAGGATTGTTGCTTAGAATGATAAAGGGGATAAAGCCCTTTTTTTCTTTATGCATTCTTCTTTGAGTAATTAACTTCCTTAAATATCAGATTTCTTTAACGGAAAACTTGATAACCAGTAGAGCGTCTCAGGCCCTCATGGGCCTCTTGTTGAGAAAATGCATTTAGTTTTCGTCATGTTGGTCACAAACTAGCCTGTCTTCCAGGCTGTCAGTAATTGCTTAGGTTTGAAAGTAACTAAGATACATCAATCATGCAAATACATTTCATTCCTTGAAATTACCTCCCTTACGTCTCACAAACTGATCAGCAAAACAGAAAAAGATAACTGCTAGAGAAAAGAAACTTTTCAACTAAAATATAAGTATCAGTGAGACGGGGAGCGGGTCTAGCTACAATCCTTCATCATCATTTCTATGTATTGACTTTTCCCAAAATAAATGCTAACACTTTCTTATAAATCCTTTGTTGTCACTTCCATTTGATAAATCACTTAAGATGGCGAGACAAAGTATTGTAATTGTCATTTTATTTTAATTTATTACGCTTTGTTATGTATTACATGTTATTTTACTAATTTGAACAGTTGTTTGTCTGCAGATCAATTCTAAAGTGTTAAGAACGCAATAAAGCAAATGTGGAACACTTAAATCCGATTTGCCATGAAAACCCAATGCACCATCTGTGACGACACGGCTAAAAAGATTGCTATTTTCTGAATTATGTACATCTATTACATGTGCAAACAGAGATACTTTTGTAGAACTTATGGAAAGAAAACAACAAAAGAAACGTCTTCACTATCCAAGTTATTCGTTCCCACGAGAGAGAGAGAGAGAGAGAGAGAGAGAGAGAGAGAGAGAGAGAGAGAGAGAGAGAGAGAGAGAGAGAGAGAGAGAGAGAGAGAGAGAGAGAGAGAGAGAGAGAGAGAGAGAGAGAGAGAGAGAGTATTTTGTGACATTCATTTAAGTGGTATGTTGTATTTCTATAAAGAATATATAATTCAATGTCAAGTATCTTGATTTTTCTGTTAAGACAGATAAACATACAGATAGACAGACTGAAAAGGTTAATATATTAGAGAAAACGAGAATATTTAGTTTTGCGATCAAGGAATGTTACCATAGAAACTCATCTTGGACTGGCACTTTACTCTGATATACACAAAAATAATGACCATTAATTACCAATTTTCCAGGCAGCTGGAAGTTGGAGCATTCACAAAGAATGACTGGGGTTTGGGGATATAGTGGAACCTAGAGAAAATGTGTTTGGGTTTCAAGCTCTTATTTCAGTCATGAACAAGTAAGACACATATTGTGAATTTTGCGATATTGCGAATGTATCATTCATAAATATAGTACTTCAAACTATAACCATCCGGGGTGCCGTTCTTTTACTAAATAGTTTTCATCCTACCTTTGAAAGATGAGGGGACATATAATAAATCACGGTTTAAGAAGACAACCATCAGCCGTCATAGTTCGCTCAGTCTTATCAGATCGTAAACTTTCGCAACTACTTTTTTCCCGTGACGATTCAGACATCTCTATATTTTCTAATAATGAAGTCCAAATGTAAAATGAGTTTGTGAGGTTTAACAACAACAACAGCAATTAAAGAAAACACGGCGAAAGTTAAAAGTTTTCATCTCCGGTCAGTCTACGCGGGGAGACCATACACGTAACTTCAAATTCGCCGTGAGTCCTGAGATCCGCCGCCGGCAAATTTATGCTGGTTTGATGAATTTTGAAGACAAAAATGGATAATCTCGCAAACAGTTTCCATCGCATTAAGAGGTACTGTGGGGAGTGAGCAGACTTACTATGGTCGAGACTTCTCCCTATCGCCTAATTACAATTGTAGATTGGTTATTCTACCTTGATATACACTCAATTTTGAAATACCACCTATGTGGATGGTTTGTGATGGATCCGATCTATTTTTCTAACCGTCTGTCTGTCTCTCTCACTTTGTCTCAGAGCAGCTGTAGTTACATTGTTAAGTTGGCTGAAGAGGATATATGCTAGTTACGATTTTAACTTGGTCAAAGAGGATACATGCTAGTTAAAATGCAGATCAAACAGATTCAAGGACATGCATGCGGAAAATTTTTTTACATGGTTAGGAAAATAATGTGTAAATATCTCCACTAGCTTGGTAATCAAAGAATGCTACCATAGAGCCCCGTTACCATGGAAACACCTCTAAGGCTGTCCTATTGCACTGGCATACGCTAAACTAATGAGTGTCTGACCATTAAATACCCATTTTGTAGGCACCTGGAAGTTGGGGCAATGTACATTGATAATCAAACTGAGTAAAATTTGAAAAAAAATGTGTTTCGTTTTCACGCTCTTATGTATACGAGTATAACATAAATTACTCCCAATCATAACAACCCGGTTAGTAACTTTTACTTTGGCCCGAATATTTAATGCCTATTTGCCGTTCAGCATATTTCATGTTATATTTCAAAGTTTTTGAATTCAAAATTAAACTTGTAGATACTTTTTTATCTAATGCTGGGATAAGACGTAAAAATATGAAGCATTTTCCAATTATTCTGTTCGAGCCAAAATGTCACCGGGGCTTTAAAAGATTGGGGGACGAAAAAAATCATGGATAAAAAGACAATTATTTTTCTTAGATAAAACTTACACTGCTTCCAAAATTTCCCGCTGCATCTAGGATCGAACCAGAACAAAGTTTTGGTCGTCCTCCAACGATTAATATTATAAGTTTATTTCTTTGCTTTTCTCTATGTCTGCCTCTTTCTCTCTGTCTCTCTGTCTCTGTCTCTCTCTGTCTCTCTCTCTCTCTCTCTCTCGCCCTCTCTCTATCTCTGATTTGGAAGTGAGTTTCCCTACGATAGTTCAAAGCTATATTAAGCCCCGCCACAAACACATACTCTCAGCCTGCTCTCTCTTACACCATATCCACTTCTTCTTTTTTGACCACGTCCATAGGGCAGTGTTAGCGCGTATGACTCGATCCTAGTCAAGGGGTCCCGGGTTCGATCCCTGGTCGCGGCGAATATCCTTTCCGACATTAGTCTCCCACCAATGGTTTATTGATCGTAAACCTAAATGGGATGATCAGCTGGAGGCTCAGAAAGGATTTAGTATTAGTACTGGTGTGAGAAATATCAGGAATCTATGGTTAGGTGCTTCAGCTGCCTCGACATGACTGAAATACTATCAAAATTGGCGTTAACCCCTCCCCCCAACAACAACAATAATAGTAAATTTCTCTGAGGCATTTCATCTCTCATGGCTGATAATCATCATTAAATGATTGAACGATTACACCTAAGAACTACAGCCGGAAATTGTTGGAAATAGTTTTTTTATTTCAAAGGATTTCAGTTTGAGATTAAAATAAGAACGCGAAATGAACGACTTTCGCTAAGTAACATGCATTAGAACTATCTCTGCACTCTGTGCATACAAAACCAGATGCTTTAGACATCAGAATTTAATGATCATACAAACATACATCACTATCAAAATGACAGTCGTATTTGAGTTACCATGGGAACCAACTTTGCTGTCCGAAATGACTAGGTCCCTTCTCGATTCTTTCTCAATGTTTAACATCTTCAAGTGTTCGCCTGTCTTAGTCGACATATCGAAATAGTTATTCTTACATGATATATTCATGTACTGCCTACAACATCTTTCAATGACATCTGGTAAAGGGTTTAAAGCGGCATGGAAAACCAATTCAGTACAAGGAGGGTTGTAAAATGACGGACCGCGTCTATCAATCAAATATGGATTACCGATAAAATCGTCCATTCATGACGGGAGTGAACTTTGCTTTTTTGTTGGTTTGACGACCTAAACGTTTTAACTACAGTACATTCAACCCGCAGATACGACATTAAGATCTTCATCCAAAATGTTGCCTGTTCATAATTCATGTCCAAGACAACATATCTTACAAATAACCTTCCTTCTATTATGACTACGATTTAAATTATATGTAGGCCCCACCTGTTCACAAACTATCATTCTTTGGCTATTATCTCTCTGTTTTGTCTGATTTTGTCAATTCGCTCATCTACCTAACTGCGAAGACAATCAAACAATATTGATTTCAGTTAAAAGTAAGGTGATTTTGAATCACAATTAGGAAGTAGATATACATATATAGCTTGCCCGTGAACTATAACTAGGCCTCGAAACCTTCAACATGCCAATCATAATTGTTTCCTTTTCAAAATTGAATGTATATCAAGGTAGAATGCCCTTTCTATGACTGAAATATTGAAAAGAGAAAAGTCTGCACTATGGTCAGCCTGCGTACCCAGAATAGTAGGTCAGAATACGAACGAAACTTTTTTCTCTTCCGTGATGGTCGGTTTTTGTGATGCGCCAAACTGACATAATTATCGGGACTTCGCCCTTTAAACGTCGTCCATGGTCACACTGTGCGGGCTTTCCGGCATCAAAAATTTATATTTTTTACCGAGTTTTTCCACCTACCTGACTATGCAAACTATATTTTCAGTTTGGATTGCATTTCCTCTTTCACGTGCGCAAGACCAAACTTTTTTCTTCGTATTATTAATATCTTTATTTTCAAAATAGAATAAATTAAGTGCAAAGTCTTCAGTTGTCCCGTAATTTCAGATAATATGGAGAAATGTGAATCGTTCCGGAAAAAAGATACAAGAAATGAGTTGCTAAATGTTTCCATCTGATCAGACTGTGCCTACTATAAAGGTTGACCGTGGTCGAATCTTTGTTCTTTTTTCAGATTCTATGTTGATCGCTAATCCTACCTCTATTCAAGATCTGGATCTCAGAGCTTATGCAGCCCATTTCACCTCCAATGAGTTCTTTTCTTTATGCACAAGTATACAGTTACTTTTTTGTCAAGGAGGATATGGTATTGTCAGAATGCGACCAAAATATAGTAAACACGGGTTGAATAAAAGCTGTATTTGCGACATTTTGGTTGCACAACCGCGATATTTGATACACTTTTTAATAGATTCAATCAGAATTAATAAGATCCATCCTTACTATAAATAAACCAAGACCAAAAAGTATGAACTACAATTTGAATTTGACTATTTGAGTGTTACGGGGAACCAATAATTAGCAACTCACACTTCTCCATCTCCTTTGGGACTCATTTTAAACATCCTATTAAGTAAAGCCACTATTTACACAGAACTTTCAAATTGTCAAATAGCCCGCCGTGTACAATTACAAACAATTATTAATTTACCATTGAGTATAAATAAATATTTTACATTCTTATTTATTCATTTTCCTCATGAATTTACTTTTTTTATCATTTTTATTTTACGTTGGCTCAAAATCGGTGATTAAGCCATTGGCATTTTTTTTAAATAGAATAAAACTCGTTTTTATTTAACATTCATTCCATATCCATTTGGTGGGCTAATGAAACCACGTAACTACAGCTGAGCAGAAATTGGATAAGAATTTAACCTATTTTTTTTTTTACATCGAATGGGAAACAAGCTTTTCAAGCCTCGATTCTGCTTCCTGGAGAAACAGCAGTACCCGCACCATTTAAGTGGGCAAATAATAGACTTAATGTCGACAGATGCTCAAAAGAATCGAACGCTGGACCTTTTGATCGTGAAGCCAATACTTTACCTCTTAACCACGCGTTAAAACTCCCCTTCGTTAAAACGTTTCGGAGGCTCGTTGACCGTTGGTTTACTAAATAATTCCCTTTTTTCTGATCATGTTTATGTTTTATCATTAGTCCGATTTTGAAAAAAAGTATGTTAATTAAGTAATGTCGGCATACATAGTCCAATCATTAGCTAAAAAATAATTCTGATAAAAAAGAAAGAAAGAAAATGTGATTTATGATGTCGTAAATTATTTTGTTAAACAGTCAAAGTTCTGCGAGGCTTAATTCACTCCCACACAATCCCGCCTTTTTACATTCGTGAAAAATTAAATTTAGGAAAAATGTGAGAAGGGAGAAATTGCTGTAATCAGGCGATTTCTCCTTCTTTCACAATGTTTGTACGGTGTTTATCCCCTTCTTTGCAGCTCCAAAACATTTGGATTTATATATGTTGCTTCTTTCAATTTATATATATCAGTCCAAACTTTTGTCGTCTGGTAATTGGTTAATCCGGGTCATAATTGTTTGAGAATAACAGATGAAAACGGAATCACCCATCGATTAAAACTACAGACGGCATATTTCTATCCCTTTATTGAGGTGGTCGTCTACTGACCGTTAATTAAACATTAATGTGTGTCTGGTTTATTTCACATTGACTGGCCGCTGCAAGAAAGGTGTATCTATAACGCTAAGACCGTTAGCCAATGCAAACTTAAAGTGGAGGAGATTTCTTCGCATGACGGGTTCGAGCCCTGGGCTGACCATATCAACTAACACAACTAATTGTCTTTCGGGTGAGACGTTAAACCGAGGCCCTGTGTGACGACACTATCCATCGAGCACGTGAAAGAACCAGGTGGAGCTCTCAGCAGTTTCGTCCTGTATCCTTGCACTATCCCCCGTAACAACTAACCGTCTTCTGGGGGCGTCGCGCATATGGGCATGTGCTACGGTAGCGACGATAATTCAGTAAACGGAAATACACACAGAAAATTCATTTACGGGTTACATACTAACAGCCGCTGTAGGAGGACTTCATACCAAATAAGAGTAGTCCAACTTTGAACTCCGATAATGGCCGACATTTTTGTGAAGCATTTTTGTTTATTTGGCGACTTAAACGTCATGACTACAGCTTATTCAAGCCAGTCATCAGTGCCGGGCACCATGTCTGGGCCCGGTTTCAGTATTCACACTGCGTGTTAGTTTGAGCTCAGTATAATGCATTACCGACCACGAGTGAATTGCTCTGGAAACCAATCGAATTCATTCATATTTACAAATCAAAGAGATTGTTGGATAGTGACAGTATGGTAAACTAAGCATGGTCATAAAAATTGCCGATAGGGCCAACTCTACGGCACAGACACCGTGTCAGTCTAAAATTCAAAGTAGTATTTGAAGAAGAAAAAAATTTAAAGGAAAAGCTCCGCCAAAATAGTGCCGAGTGCAGGGAAAGGAGATTGGACAGCACAAGCGATTCCGGTAGCCTACACCGCTTCTTTGAGGGGATCGCACATGCTGTCCGCCCATCTGTCCATGCACTGGGCCGGATTTTGAACAAGGTTTCGTGTTGACTGGGTTACTGCCCCTAGATCTATCGATACGTCTCTCACAGACAGCGGGCTACCAGTTTAGGTTTCGTGTACTTCTCGTACTTTGATTGCAAAGTTAACGGGAGGTAACCCACACCGATTGCAGCGCCACAAGCCGTAACAACTTCCAAACAAATCCGAAAAAGAATTTCTGTCAGCCCAAAATACTGATATTTTCTGCTTTTATCATCACCAGTAAGTATAATATCCATTACATATGGTCATGCCAGGAAAACAGAAAATGGACATTTCGCGTAAATTTTGTTTTTAATTGATTGGAATCATTTTGACGTCTCACTTGATCTGTTGTAAAGAGTGGGTGGGGTGGTACAAGATGAGTTACTTATCGAAATCATCGGCCTTGGCATATTTAGACGGATCATTATAGATAAATCGAGTCTTTATTTAGATTTTCCAGTCTGATTAAATGGGAATTTGTCGGGGAGGTTGCATACAATGTTGTAGGCAAAGACAGCAGCTTTTACTGTAACTTTTGGATGTAGCTCTTTTATGTCAACATATCTTTTTCCGCAGTCATAGTACAGTTGGTAGTGCATCAGACTCCCAATTTTCAATAATTGGGTGTCATGGGTTCTTTTCCTGGCGGCAGCACAGACAAACCAACAAACCATCTTTTACTCTAAACACATTCTATCTTTAACATTGTCATTTAACAGCATAACCTTTTGACTAACACTGGCTCCAGACATTGTCAGCCAACAGTAATAAAAATTGATTTTGGCTATAAAAAGTTGAAGTTGAAATATATTCTATTGGGCTTCTGGTGTACAATCCAGGGTGCCCATTCACGTACTGCAGTACGTAATTCACGTACAATTATGTCAGTTCACATACAAATCTTACACCAAGCTGTGCATGAACATACAGAAAATTAAATGAGCGTAGAAACAAAAATGCCATTACATGTGTGTGCATTTAAAATTATTAGCGTATAAACTGCGAAACTCTACGTGCATATTTTTTTCCTAAAAACCCAAGATTTTCAAGCAAAGTAGAACAAAATCATATAGGGAGCAAATGATTTCCCTTTCATGCGATTGGAACTATCGCTTCTTTCTGGTCTTTTTCGTCTAGAGAATGGGGGAACCAGCAGTTGGAAAAGTTCGTATAATGAGGATCGTGATAGCCTTACCATTTTGTTTTGAAATAAGTCCAAAGTTGCGCTATTTTTCAAACAAAACACAAGATATTTATGTGTTCTTGTCGAGAAACTAACAAGAATTCATGCAATAGAATTTGATTTGAAATTGGTTTCTCTCGTAAGTTCCGTTGTACATGTAAGTCGGACATGACAAATGGCGCCATTTATTTAACATAATAGTTATGTTTTAGCTACGTAGTTTGCTGTCTGCAAAATGTCATAACAAAACCTGGCCTATTTCTCCACAAATGGTGACCTTTAGACGGTAATAAGGCCATTTGATATTTTCTGTATCAGAATCGTTTCAATACCAGAGTTTGAGCTAACAATGAGCTGCTCCAAAATGTCATCCCTACTCTCGTAATAAACTTGTTGGAGTTGTTTAGCCATCGCTCTCATATCCCATTCAACCCTTCCAAAATCCAATAGTGAAGAAAAAGTGAATTGTCATAAATCAGCTTTCAAAAAAAGTTTGCTATCCTCCTCTCTATATTTATCTGAAACTTGCACATGACTTGTGACACTTATTTACTGATTATCAAAAAAGTATATAACCAAAACATTGTTATTTGGTAAAGGGTTCAGATTCGTATGGTGTACCCTTCAATCTGAAAGTAAAGGGTACACTGTACCCTCAGATTTTTCTTTGTACCCCCATTTCAAACCTAAGGGGTACAATGTACCCCCAAAATGAAAACCCAGTGGGCATGCTGCAATCTGTTAATGAGTAGCCTGTAGCCTTTCTTATTCAATCAACAGTGGTTGGCAGGCCTTATGTCTTGGACTGTCCATGAGAGTACTAGATTTTCATAGTTCCATTGTGTATTTTGTGAAGATATCCCAGAAATGTTTCCTTTCCTTATGGATATTTAATAACTCTAATGTTAATACATCATGCATTAAAAAAAAAAGTGAAAAGTGAAAATTACATTTAAACCATGAAATAGCCTGAAAGAACTTATTTATATTCATTATATTCTATTGTTGAGCATTCCTAAAATACTTTCCTTGCCAGTCTAACCAACCAACATTGATACATTTTATTTATACTATATGATGTAGATTGTACAAGGGCTATTTGCCTATTTATGCACATAACGAATTTGAGGGAAATAAATGACTTAAAGAAGTTATGATGAATGGAGATCTTTGAAATGAAAAGATTGAATGAAGCAGTATGTTGTTGTCCTAAAATCGTCTACAATTGACACCAACCGCCAAGACTATACTTTATATATTTCATGCTGTTACAGGGATTGACACTAACAGTGTCCTGGGATACCAAGGATCCAAGAAAATTGGAAGGGCTCCAAGCAATTCCAGGATAAGAATACCTTATCTTAATGTATCAACAAATGTTCCTGATTCAGTATATATCAACTTGTTCTTTTTCTGACATTTGATTAATAACCAGATGACAATTTTGACTGTTCTAAATTCAAAGAAGCTGCAGACAACATTTTTAGGTTAATTGAGTTCTAAAAATGTTTGCTTTTTCTTGGTAGAAATCATTTTGGATTGGAACAAACAATTTCTTCATTTTCCACAATGTTTCAAAAGCTTTTTTTCTAATGGGGCTTAAAAGGGCAAGAGTGTGTGGGAATGAGTTAATGTATATTAACCCTTGTCATGCTGTATAAATTACCTTACTGACTTGCTGTCAAATCAAAGGGCTGAGAGCACTGATAGAACTTGTTAAAAAATCAATATTTGTTTTAGGAATCAACTTTATGAGAAACTCTCGCAAGATAAGTACAAGCAGGAGGTGTAGACTGAGATCAGCCTGCACATAAGTGCAGTCTGATCTTAGTCTATACCTCCTGCCAAAAACCGAAATATTCCGGGTTCAGCATGACAAGGGTTAAGGAGGGATTCCTAATTATCTTGACAAAACCTTTATGTAATAAGTAGAGAATCCTGTGGGATCTCATTGAAACATAGTTAATGTTGACCTCTAGCTATTAGCCATTTCCTACACAATCAGGCCTTTTGACGCCCCTCATAGAGGGCTTTGGAGAACATGGTCAAGAATGAAGAAATTGCTTGTGATAGGCAATTTACTCATTCTCCACAGTGCTTTCTTCTGAAAAAGACAAAGACTTTTGAAATTTCATCAACTAAAAATTCTTGCCTGCAACTTCTTTATATTTGAACCGGTCTAAAATTCTGTCATCCAGTAATGGGTTAATTATATATTTTCAGGCTTGTATTGCAAGTTTTAAAAGATGCCTCCAATTTGATGAGGAAAAATTAAGCCTTACCCTTAAAATGGAAAGAACTGTTGGGTAAGTGTGAAATCATGACGTAGTTTCTATTTCATGTACATGCATTTACTAAACTAGAATATTTTTGACAATTAAGTTTGATATGGAGGAAATGATGGTACCTGAAAAGCTGATAAACTGGTATTTGGATATTCAATGTTTGATAGGTATACCAAATCTAATTGTTAAGTTTTTGTATATGGAGAATAATATAAGTTTGGAAGATTTATATGAAAGGGAAATTATAGCAAAAATTTAAAAAAAAACATGCCAATATTGCTTGTCAGCATATTAGCAAATTATAAAGAAATGTTTGATGTTTTATTGTGACCACTTTTCTGATCGGAAGACATAATTCAGACAACCCTTTGCCCAATTTTGAATTAACTACAAATACTAGAACATGGGAATTGTAGAACACAACGGAAATTTCGAACAAGAAACTTGGTCCCTGCAATAAGTATTCATGTTCGATAGTGTTTGACCTTGGAAATCTCAAACGTTTAACGCCAAAGTTGAACTTTCAAACTCTTTTCAACGTCCCGAACCACAAATTACTATATTTTTGAGCTGGAACAGTCAAACCAAGGGTTGGCTGACAATCATAAATTGATATATTTTATAATACCTTATTGTTAAACAATGCACCGAGTGTTATAATAACCTGTTAGTGAAAAATACACCTTTTCTATTATTTAAGCATAATTATACCCAGTAATTGATTGTTTGCACATTCATTAACAAAGAATATCAAATATCGAAGAGTTTTATTTCATTTGAGAATTTTTTGTATCAATTTCAAAACGCCTTCAGAATCTGATGATAAAATCTAAAGTTAGTGGCTATTCCACGCCGAAGATCCCAACTATTGATGGCTGCTGATACTCTTGAAAAGAAACTTTACGGCACATGTTGCGCTTGTAATGCATCCTGCCTTTCTCAGATAAGATTAAATATGTTGATAAACAGGTGTCACACTTTTAATGCTTTATGTTTAAGAATAGGAATTTGCAACTGAGGCCGAGTTCTCAACCGTGATTTATACAATAAACATTGAAAACGAAGTGAATTATTTAACCCATTCCTACTTAATCCCTCCTTTTTACGCCCCTCAAGAAAAAAGATTCAGAAAACATTGTGAAAAATGAAGAAATTGCTTGTATCAATCAATTTCTTCATTATCCACAATGTTTTCTATCCAAAAAAATGAATAAAATTAAAAATTCATCAACTTAAGATTGTCGTCTGCAACTTCTTTCAATTTTGACCAGTCTAAAACTTTGCTGTGTGGGAATGGGTTAATATGCTTGTTTATTGCAATTAATTTCCTAAAAAAAGTTGGTAAAATCCTCATGTTGAGGTTTGAAGACATTTCATATATATGTTGGATTCTATGAAATGCAAAACTGGTCAACCAAGTAAGTGAACATATTCCCAGGACACTTCCTACCTCGGGCAAAAGATAGTGCCTTATCTGATCTTCGGATCAGTCAAACTTCCAAAACCTTGAACAAACTAGCCTATCCCAAATGTGTTCGAGCCACAGAAGTTTGACTGTACTATCCTATTGTATTATTTTAGAAACAATTAAAAATGCTCAAAGATTCCAAATAGGTTTAATATAGTGAAAAGATTTATCCAATTCCTACACAATGATGCCTTTTGACGCCCTTCCAGAAAATGAATTGGGAAAACATTTTGGAAAATGAGGAAATTACTTGTAACAAGCAATTACTTCATTTTCTATAATGTTTTCTACCTAGTAAGTTAAAAAAATTGTTGTCTGCAACTCCTATCAATTTGGACCTGTCTAAAGTCTTGCCGTCTGGTAATGGGCTAACAGTATAAAATGTCTAAACCAAGTCTTATCTGGACCAAGAAAAAAGGTTGGTTTATGCAGGGGATGAGTTTATAAAGGGATGAAGAATTGATCAAGAAATTCGTATTACGGTTTACCAAACTGACCAGACCTTGTTATACCCCCACCTATGAAGTATGTGACAATTTGTTATATCTCTGTTATTACTAATGGCATTCACTTGGATCTCCTTATATATGTCTATCAAAAACACAACCTATACTATTAAAGGGTATAACTGTAAATGAGTTTTTGTATGATTCTGACCCTTTTTATGTCCCCGCCATGTTATATCAACAGCTATGTAGAGTTACCTATGTCCGTGTACGAGTATGTATGTTGGTTTGTGGGTGGATGGATGAGTGTGTCCTATTCTTGTCCAGAGAATAAGTTCTACATTTATTGAACTTACACAGTTCTTCCTATGTCATGCAAAAAGTTTGTTTGGATATGCTCAAGGTCAAGGCTCCTTGTCCAGGGCATATCCTCTACATAATTGGATGGATTTTAAAATAACTTGTCACAGTTCCCTAGTGACATGCAAAAACTCTGTTCGATATCCTTGAGTTCAAGGTGACAGTTAAATGCCAATTGATAAAATTGACCTGATCCTGAGCACAGGTCTCTATAATGTCAATTGACTGACATGTTTTTATAGGTATATACCTGGAGGGGGGTGGGTTAAACGTGAGCTTGTGATAGGTCTAGTTTCATCTTAACCATAACAAGTTAATACTTTCATTCATTTAATCATCTGGTATGTCAATTCAAAACACCTGAAATATATCTGGACCTTACAGGGTATAAAATCACGCAATTTGAGAAAAGCAAACTGAATTGATGCAACTCATGGAATATCTTAGAATCTTTCAAAAAAAGTAAAGAGCAGGTGATGATAGTGTAAGGTTCTATTGTCAACCTGGTCCCTTTTTAAACTTCAACAACTACACTTCAACCCCATTATAGCGCCATCTGCTACAGCACTAAATCCAATATAATGCGGGGTCTGCTTGGCTCCTGAATTTTTTTTGGGGGGGGGGATGAACAGTTTAAGTTACTGCTGTGATGGTTACCTATTCGACATTAACGCTGATTTAACTGCAAGTTTTACTGTCTAATGGAAAAAGATGGGAGCCATATAAAATTCGATAATTACCTGAAGCTAGGTGTTAGCCAGGTAAGTATTTCAAGAGTGGACAGTAGTGGTGATTAATGCCATAGGTCTTAGTTAATTGCTTTAGGTTTAAATCAATTATTGATGTTGATAAATCAAGCATATATTTTTGTAAACTCAATGTGGGAGTGTTATCATGATTTACCGGATGTTTGGTGCCGACAGTGCAATTATTCAGGTTACGCGGGGGGGGGGGGACAGTGTTATAGAATAATAACTCCACTTCTTCTGCTTTTCATTTCTTGGACCCCATCAAAAGTGTAATAGTGGAGTTGCAGTGTAATCTAATGAAGTATGTTCAAGGGTCGACACTAGCTTTGCTTCAATGGGAATACCTTCCTATTACTTTAGGGTTTCCTCCAGATAATCAGGGATCCCTCCTTGATATACATCGACTCATTCACATGCAATCCTGTCCTTCTAAGCCCAACTTGAATAAAAAAAAAGCAATTTCTACATTATCCACAATGTTTTCTTCAAAAACAAGCAAACAAAAATATCAGGATCATTAGTTGATACATTAAGGTCTATTGCACTGGAGAAATATTGAAGGATCCTGACGGAATCCCTAGCCTGAGATTGCTGGGGTCCCTTCCAATTTTCTGGGATACTCGGGATCCCGGGACACTGTTAGTGTCGACCCCTGATGTTGGTATATTTTCCATAGTTTGTGACCAGCAAAAAACTGATCAAACATTGATTATTGATGACAGTAATACAATCGGATTATCCAAGATAATATATGCATTAAATTTTTGTTTGGTATTTGTGAATGGGGTTGGTATTAGGAGAAGATCAGGAATACAAAGGTGTTAACCCATTCCAACCAAATGACGCTTTTTGACGCCAAAAAAATTAGCTTTTGAAACCAATGTTGATAATGAAGAAATTGCTTGTCACAAGCAATATGTTCATTATCGACAATATTTTCTACCCCAAAAGACTAATTATTCTAAAATTTCATCAAGTAAAATTTGTTTTTCTGCAACATCCTTGGATTTGGACCAGACAAAAATGTTGTCAATTGGTTAATATGATGATGTTTAACCCATTACCATGCAACAAAATTTTAGAATGGTCAAAATTAAAAGAATTTGAAGATAACAAATTTTAGTTGATGGAATTAAGGAGCTCTTTATCTATTACATGATGTTTTCCAACACTTATTTAAGGGTCATCAAAGTCAAAAAGTGTCATTGACTGGGAAGGGGTTAAAGAATGAAATTCCCTGAAGATGAGCTCAGCCCATTGGACATGGGATCAGGATAATTCAGGGGTCGGTTTTGACAGGCTATTCTGTAGTTTTATTTACGAAACAGCTCTGTCTCTATGTATAATGAAAATCCTGATATTGTAGGGCTCGCCTTCAGAACATGTTTCAGCAGCTAGAGAAGATGGGGGGTAAAGCTGCCAAACATCAGACAGGGGAAGAGCTTCAGCAGATCCGATATGTTACCTGTAAAATCTACCAGATTATCACAACACAAGGTAAGTAACCCCTATATCATTTGGTCAGCACAAAACAGTTGTAACTGCCTATATGTTTATTGGCAGTTACAAATGTTTCTCACTGATCCATCAATATGTCACCTATAAAATTTATAGGACCATTACTACACATGTAAAATAACAATGATTTTTATCAATTTTATGTAATCTTAGATTTCAATTCATACAAGTGAGATCCATACTGTGCCCCCCTCTTTACAAAGCAAGAAACCACTGTTATTGGTAAGACAATTTCTTCTAAATGATGGGCAGTGGTGTGTGTATTTCAGCCAAAGATTGGTGTGTGTATTTCAGCCAAAGATTATATCAGATTTATTTAAAAAAATGACAAAAACTAAAACAAATTTTCATTCAATAGATGCTGTATTGCTTTTCTTGGAAATGTTTATTAATTTTGGAAATGATTGGATTGCTTTTCTTTGAAATGCAAACTACTTCATGGTAAGGATTGCAATTGATTTTTTCACATAGGATGAAAAGGGCAGCAATTTTATCAATTCAAATGCATATATATCATTTAGGGAAAGTTTCACAATAAATTTGCTACATTGGTGGAGCACATACTGATTCATGACGTAAAATTAAAGACTATAAAGGTTTTTTTGACACCTTGACACGACTTTACAATAATTTACTATTTCTAGTTTGGCTGTTTAGTCATTTCCTGTTTGCACAATTTTAGACCAGTCCAAAATTTTAGACCAGTCTGCTGGCAGACAAAAATTTAAAGTGGATTTAATTTAGAAATTAACCATTTAATAATGTACAAAATATTGTAGTAAAAGAAGAAATTGCTTGTTACAAGCAATTTCGTAATAAAAAATTTCTTCTTTTTCTACAATGTTTTCTCAATCATAAAATCACAAGGACATAAAAGTCAGTGATTAAACAGGAAAGGGTTAAAATTTATTTTATGTTCTTTCATTATAGAAAAAATCCACAGAGATTCAATTTTAAAGAACCAAGCACAATTAGATCTATTACTTCAAACCCTGAAGGTAAGGTGTATTATTGTGTCCTTATTAGGCTAGCGACACTTAATTTTAAGCCAATAGCTGAGCAAAAGAAATATTAAGAAATTTGGAAGAAGTTGCAGACAACAATAAAGGATGATATCTTGGAAAAGTTTGGTTTATTTGACCCCTAAACATAGAAGTCAGCTTGTTAGTGGTTGGTTTGTCATCCTTCTGTAGCTTTTTCCACTCATTTTCTCAGCAAGTATTGCATGGATTTGATTCAAACTTGATATATAGTCTTAGTATGAAGCAGAGATGTGCACATTGTAATTTTGTTGCAGTCCAAGTACTTTTTACAGAGTTATGGCCGTTTGATGAAAAATCTTGTCCACTCATTTTCTCTTCAACTACTGAATGGATTTGACTCATATTTCACACATGCACTCAGTATTAACCAAAGATGTGCATGTTCTATTTTAGTTATGGTCCATTGACTTTTCTTGTAGTTATGGCTCTTAGTTGAAAAAAAAGGCACTACTCCAGTCACAAAATGTTTTTCTGTAACATGGAGCAGTTTGGTGGTATCAATCACATTCAGTGGTAGTCTGATATATGGGATAATAAACAAAGTGATAAAAAAAAGCAATTTTTCGTTTTTCTAGAATGTTTTATTCTTCATGATATAAAACTTTGATTGTGTCACATAATGGTTGAAATTGACCATTCCCGGCTGTCAATCAAAGAATCAATTGACCCATAAAATGATATATTTAGACCGGAAGTGAACTTTCAACTGTGATATTGTCCGACATTTTTGTGAAGCGTTGTAGTCGGTTTGGTAACTTTAACATAATAACTAGATCTTGAATAAGCTGTAGTTATTAGATTTAGGTAGCCAACCAACCATTTAACATTTTTGTTGCATGTTACTGACCACAAATTTTGCAAAGTAATGCCGTTTGATATTGAATTAGAACTTCCTGTCTGACTCAGTGGGTGTGGCCAGCAGGGTCGGTGGGCAGGGTAACAATTCTATCTAAAATCACTTTTAATTGTCTGATTTTCTCTGATCTCTTTGGAGAATTTTTAATATCTCTTAACCCTTTCCCGTTTTTAAATTTTAGACTGGTTCAAATTTAAAGAGGTTGCAGAAGACAGTGAAAACTGTATACAATTTTACCATCCGATATGGTACAAGCAATTTCTTCTTTTTCCACCATGTGTTCTCAGGTATAGAATCACAGCAACGTAAAATCCCTGGTTTGTACAGAAAAGGGTTGAATTTGAATCACAGGCCCTAAACATGGAAATGAATGGAAGATAAAAAAACTGTCACAAGTTGATAAAATTGACGGAATGTTGGGCTCGCTTACTGTTATCTCCCAACAAATGCAGTTTGACTTAGATATCAAGTAAGAAATGAAGGAAAACAATAAAAATTGAATTGTACAAATCTTTAAGTCTTATTGTACCTTTGTTTTTCTATTTTTGGAAGGGTCAAAATTCAAAGAAGTTGCAGCAGACATTTCAAAATGGCTTGAAATTAAAATATATGTGCTATATGGGATAGAAAACTTGATGAGAATTGTAGAAACTGCTTGTTAAAAGCAATTTTTATCCATTCCTTTCAAGGTTTTCCTTGACGTTACTTCTCAGGGGCTTTAAACCATTCCATAACAACAAAGTTTTAGACTGATCCGAATTAAAAGAAGTTGCAAACAAAGATTTTTATTTGATAAAGTTTTAAAATTCTTTATCTTTTTGGGTAGAATACATTGTGGAAAATGAAGAAATTGCTTGTCACAAGCAATTTCTTCATTTTCCACTATGTTTTCATAACATTTTATCGTGAGGTGTAAAAAGCCACCATGGAAATGGGTTAAAAAGCAGGTTTGTGTGGTAATGGTTTAAATAAATTCTTATAGGGAACATCGGAAAAATATTATAATAGAACTACTCTTGATATTTTAGAGGTAAGATTGTCATTGTGAAACGGCACCAAGTGTAATTATATAGTAATCATTTGGAGCACCAATCGATCAAATTGAAAATTCATCCTTGCTTGATATTGCACATGCACAGTATAATGATGTAACTCATTTCCAAATGACAAGGTTTAACCCATTCCAACACAGTGGAATTTAGACCAGTCCAAATTGAAAGAAGCTGCAGACGACAATTCAAAGTTGATGGAATTTTATTTTTTTTTGTCCTTTGAAATAGAAAACATGGTGAAAAATGAAGAAATTGCTTGATGCAAGCAATTTCTTCATTTTCCACCATGTTTTCTCAAGCCTTTTTCTTGAGGGGCGTAAAAAGGAGGGATTGTGTGGAAATGGGTTAAGACTGGTCAAGGTTGAAAGAAGCTGTAAACCACTATATTAATTTTGTGTAATTTTTAAAATCTTTGCCAATTGGGGTAGAAAGAAGTGTCTTTTGCAGTAGAAAATTCTATGGGAAATGAAGAAATTGCTCATTACAAGCAATTTCTTTAGTTCCCACAAGTTTTTATGAGGTTTATCTTGAGGAGTGTAAAAAAGTTGGATTATGTCAGAAAAGGGTTAAGTTGGGCTAAATGTTGTGGAAACACAGGACTCGTTATTGTATGTAGATTCATACTTTGTGTCAAAATTGATTAAAAAAATGTCACCTTGCACATAATTATATTATGGAAAAAGTAATGTTCTCCTAAACCTCCGGAATAGAGAAAGTTTAGACTATCTTAACCCTTATTGTGCCAAGCCCAGGAATATTCCTGTTTTGTTAGGAGGTAAAGACAAAGATCAGCCTGCACATATGTTTAGTTTGATCTTAGTCTAGAGCTCCTGCATGTCCATTTTAAATCAGAGTGGTTAAAAGTGTTTTTTTACCCGGAATTAGTTCTTCCAGTGCTTTCAGCCCTTTGATTTTAATACAATTCTGCAGAGGATTTTTTTTTAGCATGATAAGGGTGAATATTTTATTTCTTATCCAAACTGTAGGTTGACAAGACAGCTCCACTATATATGATTTGGTTGAAAAAACAGTGAAGTTGACCTTTGAGGTTGAAAGTAACCCCTTTGTCTGGAGTCCTGATTGCCTTTCTCATAAAAAGATAGGCTACATTGTTACTAAAATACTTTCAAGTCCATATCATGAAACAAGTTTATGTAGACTCTTTTTAAGCATTTACTATAACAATTATTGTTGTGTATGCTTTTGCCCTTGCTTCCAATGATTGTTTTTAAACTATGTATATGTCCATCAGTTTCATTATCAGATAAAGTTTTCTGATAGAACTACAGTCGACACTTGTTTTCTTGAAATCAGAAATCTCAAATATCAGGATAAGTCCAGGTTGTATTTAAGTCCAAATTTGAACCCTTCTTTATTTTGTATAAAACATAAATTTAATCTTGGACTAGTACAAGCCGCTTTACCTGTTCTGTTGCGTTGTTTTTGAGCTGAATTTTACTTTTCGTGTCTATATTTACATGCTAGGCAGATATTACTATTAAAACCTTTTTGATTAAATCTATCATTGGTAATTCTCCAAGGTATGAAAACCTGAAATTAAAGCATTTCACTGCCAAACTATGATGACCGTTGTGATGTTTGCAGTGTTTTACTAAACACCCGGTTTGACTGTCGATTTTTTACCTCGAACTTTCTTTATCTCAAGCATGTTGCCACAAACTGCAGAAATCAAGATAGCTAGTGTTGACTATATCTGCCTTTTACTTTGTAACAGGGTTCAGGACTGTAGATAAATTCAAAAAGTGTGTCAAGAAAAAGGTTTCAAGGAAAAAACAATTACCGGTACAAGGATATCATGTTTTATAGATACACATTATTCCTTTTTGTTATGAGATTAATAAAAGTTGTGTGAATAGAATCTCCCTAAAGTCTATATAAGGATAAATTTGCAATAGTCTTGCCTATAAGAAAACAGTTTGAATGCATTTCAGAATGCAACAGACAGGGCTGTTTTGGTCAACATTATCAACATTTGTAGTGAGCTGCTGGGTAAAACTCGTAAGTATCTTATTGTATTCATAGAAAAAAGCGAATTCATTTTTGTAATTTGTTAGTAGAATGTTCACAAAAAGTAAATTAGTGGAATCCCTACAGGATATAAATCTCTGATATTACAAATTTTGCTACTTATTACCAGACATTTTCGACTGGTCCAAATTTAAAGGAGTTGCAGACGACATTTTAAGGTGTATGAATTTTTTTCCAACTTTTTGGAAAGAAAACATTGTGTAAAATGAAGAAATTGCTTGTGACAAGCGATTTCTTCATTTTACACAATATTTTCCCAAATGTTTTTCCTGAGGGGCGTCTAAAAGTGTCTCTGTGTGGGAATGGGATAAGCAAGGAAGAGGAATATTGCATTTTCTTTTTGTCCATAGATGCAAGATAATTTTGGTTTATTCATTAATCCAAATAAATGACTTTGCCAACTGTGCTTCGATAGGAAGTTAGACTTGGATATTAAAAGGTATTTCCCAAAACACGTAACAAAAAAGAAAATGATTGGCTGGTGACCTGAACATTGTAAATACAGCTTGAATAAGCTATCACAAATCCAACGAAAATGCTTGATAATTGTTGAGAATTATTTGAGTTCAAAGTTCAATTCTGGTCTAAAACTGTGATTTGATTGGTCTATTGATTTTTTGATTGACAGCCAAAATCTATCAATTAACAGATGGTAAAATTTTGTTACAAGCAATTTCTTTATTATACACAATGTTTTCTCAATTTTATCTCATGAGGGGCGTCAAAAAGCATCTATGTGTGGGAATGGGTTTAATATCTTTATGATATTGCAGAGGTGGGAAAGAAGGCTAGCGCATTTGTGAGTGTGAATGCCACAAACATTGTGTTCCAAACCTTGGTGCAGGAGTTTGAAGATTCTAGTCCGTCTGAAGAGTTTATGTTGACTTGCCATCATGTGTTGGGTCGAGTTGGACAAAAAGGTAAGGGGAAATTCTCTCATGTTATGACATGGCTCTACTTTTTCTAAGGAATGAATTGGGTTTTTACCCTGTCCCATTTCAGAATTTTATTCAAAGGTTTTGCAGACGAAAATTTAAAGTGGATTTAATTTGAAAAACAACCATTCAGTAGGGTAGAAAATATTGTGGAAAAAGAAGAAATTGATTGTTACAAGCAATTTCATCTTTTCCCACAATGTTTTCTCAAGTATAGAATTATAAGGACCTTAAAACCAGTGATTGTACAGGAAAGGTCATTTAGTGTGCTGAAAAACAATGAAGAATTTTTAGCTCATAAAATTCGAAGTGATGAAAATATCTTAGTAAGTAATATAGTGTCGGAAATAAAAGGAAACTGTAAAAGACAGCTGTCTTCATTTACACATGTCTATTTTTAGATAATTTCATTGCTTATTTGATTCAGATCAGAGCTCCAGATAGGTTAATTTGAAATTTATTCTTTTGGTATCAAACCCTTCATTGTTAGTACTCATTGAAATCATATTTGGATTTGTATCATTTTTCTTTATATAAAGCTCTGACAAATGTAATGAGATGGCTAACGTATTTGTTTACTCAAATCTTCTTTTAGCAAATTCTTCTTTTAGTAATATTTTACTGCTTTTCAAAATTCTAAACTTATTCAATTTCTAAAGGATAGCAAGACAGTATTATTAAGTAAGCACAATTCAAAAGTAACTCTCCAATATGATAGAAAAGAATTTGGGAAAGGAAGAAATTGATTGTTTCAAGCAATTTCTATTTTTCCACTCCATCCCAATTATAATATGACAGGGACGTACAAATCAGAGATTGTATGTGAAAAGGTTAAGTCTCATTAACTACTCAAATGTACAATCAATTTCGCTTGAGAAACCACCACCACCAACCCATTTCCACACTATTAAATTTTAGACTGGTCCAAATTGAAAGAAATTGAAGATGATGATTCTAAAATGTTGTTTTTGGTTTTAAATCTTTATCTCTCTGGCTCAAAAACAAGGTGGAAAATGCAGAAATTGCTTGAGGAACGTAAAAAGGAGGCAAATGTGGGAGTGGGTAAAACGACCATTTGTAATGAAAGACCAGAACCATATACAAGAGTATGTGTATTCTTCTCTATCAAATCAGAAGGATCATAGGTACCACTGGTTAAAAAGACCATTGACCAGTCAAGTCATTCATTTAGACCAGAAGTAAACTTTGAGCTCTGACACTCATTTTAAGCATGTTTGTTGGTTTGCAATTCAAACATTGTAACTACAACTTATTGAAGCTGTAGTTACAATGTCTAGGTCCCCAACAATTCAGCCACTTCACTTTTTATTTTTTACTGACAATAAGTTTTGCAAGATATTGCCGTTTTAATATCATAACTTAACTTCCTATCCGAGGTCAGTGGGTGTGGCCAGTGATGTGTCATTTGTCACACTTGTATAATTTAATTTTTAGTTTCCTCTATCAAAAACAGCTGATCTGATTGGTCGAAAAAAAAATATTCATAACTCCATGAACAAAATTTTGTGCACGCAGTAATTTTGTATGATTCAGCACAAAATAGTCCCATACAAAAAGGTATCAAAATTTGTTAAGTTTTTGCTTTTTTCGCCAGATGCTTTTAAATTATAAAAAATGAAGAGAATATTTTTGTTTTCTTGGAGGTATGAACCGAAAAGCTTAATCACACTTCTGTATGAATCCACTTCGCATATTCATACAGTGTGATTTGGTTTTTCGGATCATACCTCCATGAAAACAAAAAATATTCTCTTCATCTTTTAAATGAAATTTTAATGAGTACCTTCAGAATATCAGATTAAACCATTACCATCCAGCCTATTAAGAATGTGGTAAATGAAAAAAATTGTTTGTAATAAGTAATTCTGCATTTTCCACATTGGTTTCTATCTAGATTGGCAGAGATATTTAAAATTCTATCAAAGTTCTATGAAATTTTCATCTGCAACTTCTTTGAATTTGGACCTGTCTATAATTTTTGTCCTTGTAAGGGAAGGGTCTAACACCGTACAAGAAATACATGTTCATTTTCCTATTTCAGATCGAAAATTCGCCCTAAAAGCAAGACTGAACAGAGCTTTACTTATCACACTAACCCTCATAAAGAACAACATTACTAACTTTAGAACCCTGCAGATACTTCTGCCTGTTTTTAAACTCTATACAAACAACAGTAAGTAATAAAGTTGTTTTTATATGTATTGTTCATATGCAGTATTATAAAAGGATTCAGTTTTAGTTTTGTCTATCTAAATTCCTGTATTCTGATTGGCTGAAACTGTTTGCTTCATATCTCAATGGAAAAAAAAATAGAACAGAAATTTTTTGTTTGCTTTCCCACAAATCATTTTATGAAATCTGTCCCAAACTTGTAAATATTTTGCTACTTTCATGTTTTTATGGAGATTTTTTTTTTTCATTGAGGTATGAAACAATTTTTTTTACCACTCTTCAGAACAAAAACAACACTGTATGAAATCACAAAGGTGATTCATACAGTGTTGTTTTTGTTTCATACCTGAGTGAAAACAAATTTCCTATATATCTCTTATCCCACTCCCATACAATCATTTTTTTTATGCAACTCAAGAAAAAGACTGAGGACCACATTGTGGAAAATGAAGAAATTGCTTGTCATAAGCAATTTCTTCATTTTACACAATGTTTTCTACTGACAAAAAAAATTAGAAATCCATGAACTTGAAATTGTCGTCTGCAACTTTAATTGGGCCAGTCTAAAATTTTGTTGTATGGGAATTGGTTAATTGATGATTATTGTTATAGTAATTCTTTATTTAACCCATTCCAACTCATTGATGCTTATAGACGCCCCTCAAGAGAAAATGCTTTGGGAACATTGTGGAAATGAAAAAAAGTGGTTGTGACAAGCAATTTCTTCATTTTACACAATGTTTTCTACCCAGAAAGTTGATCAAATTTAGAATTTCATGAACTTTAAATTGTCGTCTGCAACTCCATTCAGTTTGGACCAGTCTAAAAAATTTTTGTTTGGGAATGGGTTAAGAGAAGAAATCTCTCAGGACAGGTCAAATTTAGGGATAGCGAATCACTTTTACTTTTACCAGAGTAAATGGTCATTCTTTTCTGAATGTTAAGACAAGAGTCCACTGAACTAGCACAATTGTCAGTCTTAACCCTTGTCATGCTGATCAGGGATGTGGAAATACAGATTTTCTCGACTTGTCCATGGACAAGTAAATTGTGATTTTCTACTTGTCCAGGATCAAAATGGACTTGCCCATGAAAAGATGAAGAACAGATAAATTTTGAGAAAACATTATTTTCAAAGAAGAAAATGCTGGAACTCAGCATTTCTTTTCATTAAAAATAATATTTTCTTGACTTAGATTCAAACATAAGGCTCATAAATCTCTTCTATTTTAGTACCATTCCAAGATTTGCCCTGATATTTACTTGTTCATTGACAAGTAGCCTAGAAAAATGTACTTGCCGGCAGGTAGAAAAGCCTGTGTCGGACAAGTAGGGCATGGGAATTCCACATCCCTGCTGAACGTGGTATATTCCTCCTTTGGCAGGAGGCATGGACAAAGGTCAGCCTGCACATATGCACAGGCTGATCTTAGTCTACACCACCTGTTTGTCCTTTTTAAGCCAGAATTATTTGTAAAATTTTTAAAAAAGATATTTAATCACAATCAAGCCTTCCAGTGCTGTCAGAGCTTTGATTATATACAGTTTTAAAGAAACATTTTATTCAGCATGACAAGAGTTAACAAGATAAACCTATTTTGATGAGGAATCAGACCTTTAGAAAAGAGTGGATAATTAAATTTCTAAATTATTTCTCAACAAAATCCTATATTGTGGGTACTCATTTGAATTGTATTGGAGAGGTGATCCAAATGCTTACCCACAACAGATGGTTTATGGCACTTTTTGTTGAATTAAGTCCTAAATTCAAAATATCCTTCATTAGCCAGACAGAAAAGAGTGGATAATTAAATTTCTAAATTATTTCTCAACAAAATCCTATATTGTGGGTACTCATTTGAATTGTATTGGAGAGGTGATCCAAATGCTTACTCACAACAGATGGTTTATGGCAGTTTTTGTTGAATTAAGTCCTAAATTCAAAATATCCTTCATTAGCCAGACATAAAAGTTCTTATTATATACCTATAAAAGATATGAATTAAATCTGGCTATCTAATACAACTCGGACAGATAAAAAATCAATATTCGGCATGTACCAAAAAACCCTATTCGTCGAGTACTGTTCAACATGGACTCCTTTTTTGTGTATTGACGTTCTTAATCATTTCCTAAAGGTATATAATAAAAGGAATATTACAACAGTGTGTTTTTTCTATGTGTTGTTATCGTGTTCTCGGTCTCATCCAATAAAAATACCTTCACACGATTCTTGAACACGATAAACAACAAATAGAAAAACACACTGTTGTAATATTCCCTATTCATTTTCAGGTGTGAACTCTTCATACCTGGGAAAACACAATTCTATCCCACCAGTGTGTAAAGTTGTTCTTCAGTGTAGTAGAAAACATGCATCTGTGTTAAAGTATGCATTGGATATATTGAATAATCTTACAAAGTCAAGTAAGTGGAATGTACCTTTATGTATAAATGAAACACCTAAGTGATCTCTTATTGAGGAAATCTACCTAAATATTACTTTATTACATTCAAATGTGTTGATGGGATATCACAAATGCAGGCTTTCAGTCTGTCATCAACATATTGGGGTCTAAGGGACTCAAAATCCACAGTCATATGGGTCCTTGCTGAAGGTTTGGGAGTCCCTGATTTAAACATTTCTTTAACCCTTTCCCGTTCAAATACGGGATTTTACGTTCCTGTGATTTTTATTCAAGAAAACATTGTGGAAAAAGAAGAAATTGCTTGTCACAAGCAATTTCTCCTTTTTCCACAATATTTTCTACCATATAGGATGGTTTCATTTCAAATGGGATCCGGTTTTCATTGTCGTCTGCAAGCTCTTTCAATTTGGACTAGTCTAAAATTTCCAGAAACAGGAAAGGGTTAACTATCGTCTTGATCTTCATACAAATATTTGGAATATTTTATGAAACTTAAAGATCTCACTAAAAAGGCAAACACAGCACAGTGTATATGAAAGCAAGGACTACTTGGGTCTCAACTTCAGAAAAATTGAAGTTTTTCCCAATATGACCATAAGGATATCCCATGAAAAAACTCGGTAAAGGTTGCCTTTGAGATGATGCATATCCAAATATCAAAGCTGTAGGTTTCTCATTGTAGAGAAGAGGATCTTTCATGTTTTCACAAAGTTTGTTTCTATCTTTGATGTCTTTAAGTTACATAATTGTGGTGAAATGGAATAATATGATTTACTTACAGGAAACAATGCAGCCAGAACTATAGGTGGAGACTATGTACCCTCTATACTTGCTCTATATCATGACTGGCACACTGCAGATACCAAACACAGACATGTCAGTATCAGAAAGGGTCTTCTTAACGTTCTCAAAAATATCACCAATTTACGTAAGTAATATAAATTTATTTTTCATGCTACAAGAGACCTTCTTAAAGCGAAGGAAGTATTGATGTGGGTCAGCCTAAGCAGATCACGGTTTTACCAGGCTCAAAACGTTTTTCATATTTTCAGAAATATAATCAAAATAGTTATTTTGCCTAACTCTCTTGTTGCTCACCTGAGCACAATGGGCTCATGATGAGCTTTTGTGATCACTCAATGTCTGTTGTGCGTTGTCCATTGTGCGTCATGCTGCGTCAACAATTGCAGTGTTTACACTCAAGAGGCAACAGTTTGAATTCAATTTTCATGGAACTTGACCAGAATAATTGTTAGGTCATAAGGATGATCCCTATTGATTATGGGAAGGTTATATTGGAAAACACAGGGAAAGGGGCCTTAATAACAATTTCTTTGGTGACACTCTAGAGGCCACAATTACAGCTTAGTCTTCATTAAACTTGGCCAGAATAATTGAAAGGTCGTAAGGATGAACCCTATAGATTATGGTAAGGTTCTATTTAAAGACACGGGAAAAGGGGCTTTAGCTACAATTTCTTTGCTTACACTCTAGAGGCCACTATGTTGACTCAAACTTCATGAGACTTGGCCAGAGTAATTGTTAGGGCTTAAGGATGTACCCTATACATTTTGGGAAGGTTCTATAGGATGGGAAAAGGGGCCTTAATGACAATTTCTTTGGTGAAATTCTAGAGGCCATAGTTTTGGATCAATCTTCATTAAACTTGGCCAGAGTAAATAAAATGTCATGAGGATGATTGTGGTAAGGTTCTGTGGAAAAACACAGGATAAGGGGACTTTATGACAATATCTTAGTTATACCACCTGAAATTATGTTTTGGGGTTTATATAGGAGTCAGCTTGTCGGATGGTTAGTACTTCTGTGTGCCTCTGTAGCTTTTTCATGTCCGCTCAATTTCTCGGCAACTATTGGACGGATTTTATTCAAACTTCACTGATATAATCAGTATCAAGCAGAGATGTGCATATTTTATTTTGGTTATGGTCCATTGACTTTTGATGGAGTTATGACCCTTCAGTGAAAAATCGTGTCTGCTCAATTTGTCAGCATCCATGGAACAGATTTGATTCAAATTTCACAGAAAGACTCAGTAAATGTCAGACATGTGCATATCACATTTTGGTTATGGTCCATTTATTTTTGACTGATTTATGGCCCTTTAATTAAAAAGTCCATTTTTTGTCCTGGCCTTTTGGCAGATAGCACTTGTATATGAACAAGCACTGTTGCTTTGGGACAATTTCTAGTTTACACTCTAGAGGCCATATTTTGGCTCAAGCTACATGAAACTTGGCCAGAATAATTTTTAGGTCTTAAGGATGTACCCTATAGATTATGGGAAGGTTCTATAGGACAGGAAAAGGGATGCTATTGACAAAATCTTTGTTGACACTCTTGAGGCCAAAGTTTTTGATCAATCTTTTTGAAACTGGTTATAATTTTTTAGCACCAGTTGCATTCTTTTAACATCAGGTGATTCAGGTGAGCGATATAGGACCATCATGTTCCTCTTCTTTCCCTCAAAATACCTCCCCTGACCTCTGCTGGATTTGATCTTGTTGTAGAATATTTACCCTTTATGCATGACTGGTCACAAATAATTCAACTCTTCACTGTACCAAAACCAGCAACAACAACAAAAAAACAGCCCTGTGTTTCTACGGGTTGTGGCTTCCAAGTTCTGGGTCAGGCAAATTGAAAGAAAAAAAGGAAAACACTTTATTCAGACTATATGAACTGTAACATTAACATAATAAAGGTATATTCAATGTATTTTTGTTATAACAACACTTGTATTTTTTTGTATTTTCTATTTTTTCATGTTACTGGTCTGATAAGGAGACATGTCAGGGGTCGATGCTTACTTTGCTCAATGGGATCTCATGGGAATCCCTACTTATTACTTCAGGGTTTCCTCCAGATAATCAGGGATCTCTTCTTGATAACCCACTCACATGCAATCCTGTCCTTCTTAGCCAAACTTAAAAAAAGCTTTGGAAAACATTTTGGAAAATGAAGAAATTGCTTGTTACAAGCAATTTCTTCATTATCCACAATGTTTTCTACAAAAGCAAGCAAACAAAAAATTAGGAGCATTATTTGATACATTAAGATCTATTGTACTGGACAAATGTTGAAGGATCCTGACCAAGTCCCCAGCCTGAGATTGCTTTGATCCAATTTTCAGGAATCCTCAGGATCCCGGGACATTGTTAGTGTCAACCCCTGCATGTACTTGTATGTGTCGATTGGGTTGTAGTAAAAAAAAGATCTGTGTAAAGCAGCCAACTGTGATATGTGACAAAACTTGATCTATCTCTTGGCTGGCTGCATACTACATATCCGACTGTGTACAATAAATTTGTAATCAAGCAACTGGTCAAATTAGCAAATTCTAATTGTATTAGTTTAACCCATTCCACACATTTCTGCTTTTTTATGACTCAATAAAAATGGTTTGGAAAAGATTCTGGAAAATCAAGAAATTGCTTGGCACAAGCTATTTCTTCATTAACAACAATGTTTTCTATTCCAAAAGACAAACAATTTTGAAATTTAATCAACTTAAAAGTGTTGGGTGCATATTCTTAGAATTTGGACAGGTTTAAAATTTTGTCAAGTAGGAATGGGTTACAAAGTGACTTGATGAACTCTTTCAGGGTCAGGAAGAAAAGCCCTCGTAGAGGCCCATGGTATAAGGATTTTGTATGAGAGTGCGCAGGATGTGATCGATTGTCGTGAAATGGAAAGTTTGATCCTTCTGGCCAGCGTCATCATGAGGAAATGTTGTCCTCGTAATAAATTACCGCTCACAGATATACAAAGTGTTGTGAAATTTGAAAAACCCTTGTCAGAGTTATATCCAGAGGAAACTACAGGTGAGATTTATTTGTCTTTACTAGTCGATAAAATTTCTACTTGCCAAAATTTTTAAAAGAAATAAACATGCAGACAATAAGTACCCATAGAGAATTTTGTTATGCTCCCCGAAGGGAGAGCATATAGCCACTGCTTTGTCAGTCCGTCCATCATTCCATCTCTCTGTCAGTCCGTCCATCCAGAGCGATTTCTCTATGACCCTTGGACCAAATCAAATGAAACTTACCATGTGAACTCCCTATGATATAATGCCAATGTATTTTTTCCAGTTTTTGGATTTGAGGCCTTGTCACGGAAAAAAAGGGACTTTGGGTAAAATATACAAACAGATTCCTTCAATGTTTGTCAAACTTCAAAATTTCTTGTGAACCCAACTCTCAAACTATAGTTGCATTAAATAAGAAGTTTTTTGTCCAATAATGGCATACAGTTTTGTGAAAAAAGCCTTATTCAGGGAGCATAATCTGTCTCCAACAGTTCTTGTATGAAAAATTGTGATATACAGAATCAAGAGAATTTGTGGTAAATTTTCTTTCAAAACTATTAAAATTGAAATTTAACCCATTCCCACTCAATGACACTTTTGCGCACCCTCAAGAAATAAAGCTTTGGAAAACATTGTGGAAAATAAAGAAATTGCTTCTTACAAGCAATTTCTTCATTATCTGCAATCTTTTCTACCCATATGCTAAAAATATCAAAAATTTCATAAGTGTTTGTTGTCTGCCACTGATCTCCTTTCAATTATTTGCTGTCTGGTAATAGTTGAAATAAATCTATTTACATGATTGAAATCAAGGATTTCTGGTTTTGGCTTGGCAATTGCTTCAGATAAGATAAGAAACAAAAGCATATTGAAAACCATATATAATAATAGATTTAGTAAAAAAGAATCTCTGAAAGAATATATTGATAATTCCTTTAAACCAAAGTTTTTAAACAAATTCTTAATTTTAGTTTATTTTATGGGTAATCATTCATTTAACATCATTGTAATGAATTTACTCGTAACTGATAACTTAGTATTAATTTTCTTACCTCTACATTAGCGGAGAAACTATTTATATCTCTACCAGAGGAACTTCTAGGTTGGTATAAGTATATGTGTATGTCTGAAAGTTGTTTTTCACAAATTATGCTTATCCATTACCAGATGACAATATATTCAGACTTAAAGGATTCCGAAAACATTTCAAAGTGAAATTTAGATGAAAAAACTGGCAAATTGTGAAGAAACAATTGTTAGAAAAGGGAGATTGCTTGTTTCAAGTAGTTTCTCCTTTTATTGTAATGTTTTCCTTAGCTATTCTTATACACTGCCAAAGGTGGTAATAAATTGGTATCATTTTCTCTGTCAGTCCGTCTGTCTGTCCGTTCATCGAATTTCTTGTTAACACATTTCCTCCTACATTTATATACAGATTAGTAGAAATGTTCACAGAGTAACCCTAATCACCTTACCTTGCGCATATTATCAGAGTTTGCCGTTTTAGACTCATATACAGACAGAGGTTTAATGGAAAGTTTCTTGTTAACATTTCTCCTACATTTGTGGACAGGTTTGACTGAAATTTTCACAAAATGTTCCTCATCCCCTGACCATGAGCATATTGTCTAGGTTGTCGCACTGAGTCACAGGAAATTTGGCTTGACCCTTTTCTATTCAAGCCCTTGTTTTTACGTCCCTTTGATTTTATAATTGAGAAAACATTGTAGAAAAAGAAGAAATTGCTTGTAACAAGCAATTTCTTCTTTTTCCACAATATTTTCTACCCAACTAAATAGTCATTTTCCAAATTAAATCCAGGGTAAATTTTCTGCAAAACCTTTGAACTTTGACAGGAAGAGTTAATGCACATTTTTTTCTTGGCGGCATATATTGTGACTATGGCACTCTTAGTCCCTGATGTATCAAAATTTGGAATGTTAACCCATGTCAACCCACACAACATTATTTTAGACTGGTCTTAACCCTTGTGATGTTGTATAGATTACCTTACTGAAATGCTGTCAAATCAAAGGGCTGAAAGCACTGATAGAACTTGTTGTTCAGATATCAATATTTCTTTTAAAAATCAAATTCATAAACAACTCTGGCAGGAAAAGTACATGCAGGAGGTGTAGACTAAGATCAGCCTGCACATAAGTGCAGTCTGATCTTAGTCTACACCTCCTGCCCAAACCGGAATATTTCGGGTTCAGCATGACAAGGGTTAATTAAGTTTCTGATGTTTGTGTTCGACCCATTACCAGAAGACAAAATGTTAGACAGGTCCAAATTGAAAGAAGTTGCAGGCACAATTTTCATTCGATAAAGTTTCAATATTCTTCATAGAAAATATTGTGGATAATGAAGAAATTGCTTGTTGCAAGCAATTTGTTCAAATTCCACAATTTTTTCCTAAGCCTTTTCCTTGAAGGGCATAAAAAAGCTTCAGAAAATGGGTAAAAAAAATAAAATAAAATGAAAGTCAATTATTGTCTGTATCATTCGCTCATATTCTATCACATTGTTGTATTCACTGAAAAGCATGAAAAGCATATTCATTATTGTCTTTAACTGATCTTTGTCTTGCCTTCTTGAAATATCCTTGAATTGGCAAATATACAGCCAGATAAGGGTACATGTATAAGCCTGAAAGTTGTTATTCACTATACTTGCTAGTCCATAACGAGAATGAAATCTTTTAGACTTTTTATAGTTGAAAAAGTGTGAGACAACATTTCAAAGTTAATTTAATTGAAAAAATGTCACTGAAAAAAAATTGTGAAATTGTGATTTATCCTTTTAGTTCAATATTTTCCCTAGCTATTTAGGGGTTATTTTTCATCTTCTATGGATGTCCCAGCCAAGTAAAGTAGACAGCAAGCAGCTAGTTTGTCAAACACTTGCTTTCCCCACAGTCCTATTCAATGGATTGTAGTCCATAGGATTGTTTAGTCTTAACCCATTACCTCATAATGACGTTTTTTCATGCTTTGGAAGATTTGTTTGTTTGTTTGAATGGGGTTTTACGCCGCTTTCAACAATCTTTCAGTTATATCGCGGCGGCTGGAGCACCTAACAATGGAACCCTGGTATTTCTCACACCAGTACTACCATTACATCCTTTCCTAGCCTCCAGCTGCTATCCCACATAGGTCTACGACTATCAACCCATTGGTGAGTGACATTTAGTCGGAAAGGATGAGTGCAGCCGTCGGGAATCGAACCCGGGACCTCGAGATTGACAGTCCGACGAGCTACCAACTGCGCTATGACGGCGGCAAGCTTTGGAAGAAATACAATCATGGAAAACTATGAGGGAAAGTAGAAATTGCTTGGAAAAATGTTTTTTACCCTACTTGGCGCTTATTTTCCAATTTTAGTGTAATAAGGTATGCCGTCTGCAGCTTCTTTCAATTTAGACTAGTCCAATATTTTGTTGTCCGGTAATGGGTTAAGTCATTCATTATACAGTCAAACCAACTTCAATAACTTTCAATACCTCTTGAAAACATAGAAAGAAAAGAAGAAATTGCCTGTAACTAGCAGTATATGCTTTCCTTACAATGTTTTCAAACTAACACAACACTCATTTTTAATTTGATAGTTCTTGGATTTGTTGTATGGAACTTCTTTTAAATTTGATAAGTCCATATTTTTGTGTCTAGTAACGGGTTAACACATTACGAGACATTTCCCTTCTGATTATTTGTTTATTTCTATTTTTTACAGCAACAAAGAAATGTAAGACTAATAGATTAGGGACTGGAATTTTTAGTAGTATTTTACTTCAATGAGTTCGTTCATAGGTCCAAATAATAGTTTTAAATCATTTAGAACTTGTTAAACTCTTCTGTTGTAGGTTAAGTAAAGACTTATTTTATTTAAGAAAATTTGTGCTTACCTACAACTTGAAACTTTTATGAAGTAACTATGAAATCTAATTATTTTGGCCTAGCTGGATCTCTGAATTTCTTCACCCATTACCAGACGGCAAAATTATAGACTGGTCAAAATTGAAAGAAATTGCAGACGACAATTTTTGTTTTTGAAATTTTAGATTTTTCAACTTTCTGGGTAGAAAAAATCGTGGAAAGTGACGCTTTTCCTTGGGGGCATCGAATAGCGTCATTGTGTGGGAATGGGTCAAACTTTTTTGCTTCCAAAGTACCTTAGTTAAAACCCTTATCCTCAAAAGATATTGAAAATGTAGGAGAATTTTTTAACCCATTATGAGACAGCAAAATTCTAGACTAGTCTAAATTTAAAGGGGTGGCAGATGATAAAGTTTGTGAAATTAAGATTTGTTACAACTTTCTATGTAGAAAACATAGTGGAAAATGAAAATTTGCTTGTTGCAAGCAATTTCTTCATTTTAGACAATGTTTTCCAAATTACTTTTCATTGGAGCTGCCATAAAGTGTCATTGTCTTCAAATGGGTTAAAACAATGTTGTCAGCAAAAACATATATTTAATACTAAACCCTGTCAAATATTTATATTTTTCAGTTTCAAAATTATCAAACTATAGATACTATCATGAACACTTAAAGAGTATTACTGTAGTGTGAACTTTGAATTGAGTCAAAACATTTCGCTTTTGGATTTAAGCTCGATAGAAATCTGATTATCATTTTATGATGATAAGGGTTAATCTACAAATCATCTCTGTCAGATAAAATGTTAACCCTCTACGAGATGACAAAATTTTAAACTTGTGTAAATTCAAAGAAGTTGCAGATGACAATTTTAACCCACTACCACAAAATGACACTTTAAAACGCACCTCAATATGAAAGCTTTGGAAAGCATTGTGGAAAATGAGGAAATTGCTTGTAACGAGCAATTTCTTCATTATCCACAATGTTTTCTACTCTAAAGGTAAAAAAGTCAAATAATTCATAAGCTTTAAATTGTCATCTGCAACTTCTTTGAATTTGGACTGGTCTAATGTTTTATCGTGTGGAAATGGGTTAAAGTGATGAAAATGTAAGAATATTTGTTTCTTGATTTGAAAACATTGTGGATAATGAAGAATTTGTTGTCACAAACATTTTTTTCATTGTCTACAATGTTTTCCAAAGTTTTTTTCTTGGAGGGTGTTATTTTATGTCCCTGACCATGTATGTTCTGCCAACATATTTTGTTTTATTATATACCTATAAAAGGTATGGCTTAAAATCAAGCTATCTTGTACAACTCAACAGAAAAACCGTATTCGTTGAGTACCGTTAAACACGGACTACTTTTTTTGTGTATTGATGTTCGGATTTGTTCGGAAAGTTAGTTATTTTTAATCATTTAAGAGAATTTCCTTAATGTCATGTCCTAAAGGTATATAATAAAAGGAATATAGTGTGTTTTGTCTATTTGTTGTTATTGTGTTCTCAAAACGTGTGTAGGTATTTTTTGTTTGATTTGACCTTCGATCTCATCCAATAAAAAGTACCAACACACGATTTTCGAACTCAATAAAAACAAATAGAAAAAGACACTGTTGTAATTTTCCCTATATACAACTCAGTCAAACCACCTTGTCATAGGTCAGGGGCTGTAGCTAGCAATCTGTCCATTATGAAATAGACTTAACCCTTTTCATGCTGTATAAATTACCATACTGAATTACTGTAAAATCAGAGTGCTGAAAGCACTGATAGAACTTGTTGTTTAAAAATCAATACTCCTTTGGAAATCAGCTTCATTAAGGACTCTGGTAGGAAAAATACAAGCAGGAGGTGTAGACTAGGATCAGACTGCACTTATGTGCAGGCTGATCTTTGTCTATACCTCCTGCCAAAACCGGAATATTCTGGGTTCAGCATGACAAGGGTTATCTTTTTAGTAACTTTGTAAAAACTAATCAGCTTAGTTAAACAAACTTAGAATTTAGCTTGTGTTTGACAATTTCAACAAATTCACAGTGGATAGTCTGGACAGCCAGATAATGCATGTAGAATATTTGTACGGTTATTCTCCCTGAAGGGTGAGCATATAGCCCCGGTCTGTCATTCTGTCTGTCATTCTGTCTGGCACGATATCTCTCCAACCCTTGGGCCAAGTTGAATGAAACTTCACATGTGAATTCCTTAAGCTATTGTGCTTACATATTTTCCGGGTTTTGGGACATAATTTTTCTCTGTCATGAATAGTTGTTCCAATTCAGAAAAAAATCATATAGCGTCAAGGTCACAGCTCATGGTCAAATATTTGAAATAAGCACGTCTTGACCATAGCTCCAAAATTATGGATGGATTTCAAAATAAGTTTGCTCAATTATTCTTTACAATGAGTAGATGTGGCACTGAAAAAAAATTCAGATACCTCCAAGGTCGAGGTAACAGCTCAAGGTCAATGTTGAAATTAAGCATGTCCTGATCATAGCTCCTGAAATGGTACATGCAATTTGAAAAACTTTTCACAATTGCTTTCTTCAATTGTTTTCTATCATAAGAAGATATGCCATTTCGAAAAAAATCAAAAACATCTGATAGCTCCAAGGTCAAGGTCACAGCTCAATGTCAAACATTAGAATTAAGCTTGTCCAGAGTAAAGCTCTTTCAAGTATGGATTGATTTCAATATTTTCCAAAGTGTTTTATTCATTGGGGCGTCAAAAAGCATCATTGTGTGGGAATGGGCCAAAAAACATGTTTACTATAGTATCAACATCTTCTAATCAGTTGACTTGAAAATTGGCTAGACTCTAGGTTTAACACTTTACTGTACAGAAAATTTTAGACTTTTCCCAATCCACATGTTTTTGAAGATGACAATCTAACATCCATTTTATTTGAAAAATAATTATTCAGAAGGGTAGAAAATATTGCAGAAAAAGAAGAAATTATTTGTTACAAGCAATTTCTTCTTTTTCCACAATGTTTTCTCAAGTATTAAAACATAGAGACTTACAAACCAGGGATTGTATGGGAAAGGGTTAAACTGTCAACTCATGTGAGCAATTTAGGGCCATAATGGCCCTCTTGTTTAGATTCTGTCAACTTGCACAAGTATTGATTTCTGTCATTTTGTTAGAGAGTTTAAACAGAAAAATATTTCATAAAACTGAATTAAACTATTTGCTCTTAAGTATATCTTCCCTTTGGTTTTCATTACTTTCAAGGTATGTGTAATTAAATGTACTTTCTAATTGATTTTGTACCTTTTGTCCTCATACTAATATTGTTAACCCATTCCCACTTGAAAAAAGTTAGACTGGTCTAAATTGAAAGAAGTTGCAGGCGATAATATTCAGTCGAAGAAATTTTAAAATTATTTATCTTTTGGGAAAGTAAAACATTGTTGATAATGAAGAAAGTGTTTGTAATAAGCAGTTTCTTCATTTTCCACAATGTTTTCAAAAGCCTTTTGACTAAAGGGGCATTGAAAAGCATCATTGTGTGAGAATGGGTTAATCATCATCTCTTAACTCTTGTCATGCTGTGCCGGGAATATTCCGGTTTTGGCAGGAGATGTAGACTAAGATCAGACTGCACTTATGTGCAGGCTGATCTTAGTCGACACCTCCTGCTTGTACTTTTCCTGCCAGAGTTATTTATGAAGTTGATTTCTAAAAGAAATATTGCATTTTGAACAACAAGTTCTATCAGTGCTTTCAGCCCTTTGATTTGACAGCATTTCAGCAAGGTCATTTATACAGCATGAGAAGGGTTAACATTATAGTCATTTTTTGTAGACACAACTGAGGGAAGGGAAAGCTTATATTTACAGTATATACAAAAGAATCAGTCAAGACTGAAAGTCACATGCAAACACTGTTTACTAAAAACGTGGTCTCTACAAGGATTCTATTTGTTGAGACAAGTAAACACAGGCTTTTGTTACTGTCAGTCTAGGTTTGCTGAGCTGTATTTCTCTCTACTAAGTTTATGTTAAGCATTTTTGTTGGTTTGACAACTTGAATATTGTAGATACATCTTAACCCTTGTCATTATAGATCATCTACTGAACTGAATTAAAATCAAAGGACTGAGAGCACTGGAGGAGTCTAGTTGGGATTATTTGGGAATCGGTTAGGAGTTGTTCAGTCAAATGAAATTTAGTGTACATATAATTCGAAATAGGTTGTAAGTGTTACGTTTCTCAAGATTGATTTGCTGCACATTTGTCATATACACATGTAGAGAGATGTATGATTAACCCTTGTATTGCTGATCAGGGAATATTCCTATTTTACAATAGTTGTGCTGGTGTATAGACTAAGATCAGCCTGGACAGATGTTTAATCTGATCTAAGTCTACACTACCATGTTGTTCATTTAGTGTTTAGTAAATATTTTTAGATCTAAATTTGACAAAAATATGAAATTTTGTGAAGAAAGGATAAGTATTCAGCATGACAAGGGTTAAGACATATTCCTTGGCTGCACTATGATATTCACACCTGTGTTGTCCATGTTACAGATCCAGGCCCTGCAGCTCTCAACAGTGAGGGTGCTGACAGTGACAACAGTTCTCTCGACGATGATGATGATATCGACAGTGATGATGAGAGATTTAAAACAGATAACATAGAAGAGGTACGAATGTGTGATTACTGCTATTAGATGAGTAGAGCATGGCTATTGTCATTGCCTAATGTCTTATTGCATATGCATTCTATGTATCTCTCTACAAAATGAAGACATATGCATAGTTGACAAGATATTTAACCCATTCCCAAACAACAAAATTTTAGACTGTTCCATATTGAAAGAGATCGCAGACAACAAAACAAAGTGGGTTTCAATTGAAAAATAAAGGTTACCTGAGGTTGAAAACATTCTGAGAAAAGAAGGATTTGCTTGTTACAAACAATTTCTCATTTTCTCACCATGTTTTCAATAGCTACACAAATACCCGGGATTGTGTGGTAATAGGTTAAAAGATATTTGATTTTTTGTGTAACGGACAGGGTTTGAAAATTCCTAAAATACGAACATGTCCTGCACAAAGAGAAAATAGTTAAAGTGCTGTATTAGTTTCTGTAATCAAATCTTTCAAATTCCATTTGTCCTACATAATATGGAAAGAGAAGGAAAAAATTGTTTAGAATGAGAGGAATAGTAGAATTTTCAAGCCATGGTCGAGGTCTGTTAGAGAATTAATGCATTAGTTTTCCATCCACTCCATGTTTAACAAAATCTGAGGAAACAAGGCCCTGCAATATAGATGCTATATTGATTAGTTTTTTTTTTTAGGGAATTAACCCATTATCTGACAACATAATTCTTGACTGGTCCAAATTGAAAGAGAGCCTCAGACATTGATGAGTTTTTGTAAGTCTTTGTCTTTTTGGATAGAAAACATTGATAATAAAGGAATTTCTTGTTAGCTAGCAATTGCCTTTTGGTCTTAAATTAATTTTGATTTTTTTTCCCTATCTTAACCGGCATTAATCTATTTCCTTTCTCCAGAATGAGGATGATCAAGGGGACACGACTCCAGAAGGTCATAAAAGGACGCCTGAAGATTTACGAATGTATAATTCATTTTTCCCAGAATTATTTGAAATTGATGTTGTAGATGATGGTGCTGAGTCAATAGTCATTCCGACTGCCTCATTTGAGTCAGGGATAGAAAAATCAAAAGACAAATTCAAACAGGGCATATATCCATTGTCTGTAGAAAACATTCATAAGTCAGTGTCGTGTCCAGCTGGACTATATAGGTCCACAACTAGTGGAAGTGATTTTACAGACACCTCAGGGTATTCAAGTGCTGGACGCAGTCAGCGTAGCCAAAATGTCTGTGATAATGAATACATTGAAAGTTATTCAGGTGTCAGACCAGATACAGCTAGTGTGATCAACCTTAAAACTGGAACTAGTGTCATTTCTTTTGATTTTCCAAATTCTCAAAGTTGTAAATCTGCTAACTCCAATGCAAGGAAACCAACCAATCAAAAGTCTAAAAAGGCCAAAGGCACAAAGAAAAACACCAAGGATACTACAAGAAAGCCAAAGAAAATTGTTAAAGATTCATCCACAAGTGTTCAAGTTGTTCATGAGCCTGTATCAACATTTACGGATGCCTTATGCATCACTCCTATACCTAGTCAGCGAGAGCAGCTGGACGATGAGTTTGAGAACGGATCAGCGGACGGAGAGGATGATGACGACATGTTTGATAACACGCATGACCCTTTATTATACCAGGAACTTGCGAGACAAGTTAATTCAGTGTACAAGTTTGAGAAAGTGGCATACCCAGATTTGTGTGGAGCTAAATCACCCTGTGGAGATATTGAGACGCTTTACCATAGAAAGTTTGGAGTTCAAAGGTATTGCTTTTTGTTAGTTTAGATTTATAAACTCATTCCCAAACAATCCCACTATTTTAGGTCCTTAAGAAAAAAACTTTGGAAAAAGGTGTGGACTATGAAGAAATTGCAAGTAACAAGCTACTTCTTCAATGTCCACCACATTTTTTACCCAAAAGGCAAAGATTTTCTGAAATCCATCAACTTTAAATTGATGTCTGCAGCATCATTCAATTTGGAAAAGTCTAAATAAATTTATGTGGTAATGGGTTTCACTTTTTTAGCTCACCTGAGCACAACATGCTCAAGGTGAGCTATTGTGGTCGGTAAATGTCTGGCGTCCGTCTGTTTGTCTGTCTGTCAGTAAACAATTATTAAAAAATCTTCTCCTCCTAAACCATAAGGCCTAGAGCTTTTATATTTGATACATATCATCACCTATTGACCCTCTACCAAAATACATCAATGAATTACTGTACTCTTAAAATTAACCCTTTTCTATGCGATCCCAGATTTTACATAGGAAATCTAGGCCTAGAGCTTTTATGTTTGGTATGTATTTATGTCTATACTTCAAAGCATTGCTTTATTCAGGAAATTAGGGTTATAAGGTTGGATCATCAATATACCTAGGATTAAAAGAGAAGATCCTTAAACAACTTCTCCAAAATAATTAGACAGAGAGCTTTGCTATTTTGTATATCATAAATCCACGAACCATCATACTCAGGGGAGTGATTTAGGACCATCGTGGTCCTCTTATTTAAAAGATTTATTCAAATAGTAAGCCAAAACATGTATGAGCCATTTTAACTTTTTCATGCTGAATAAAATCCTCAAAATTGCATGACAATGAAAGGGCTGAAAGCATTGGAAGCACTTGTTTTTGGTCGAAATTTCTTGTGAAAATTAATTTCATAAACAATGCACATATGTGCAGTCTGATCTTAGTCTACACCACCTGTTTGTCCCTTTTAAGCCAGAATTGTGTATATAAGATAGATATTCAATAGAAATATTAACCTACAGTTGGTGCTTTCTGTACTTTCAGCCCTTTGATTTTAATGAAAGTCTGTAATTCAGTATGACAAGCGTTAAAGAAACAAACATTGAAGTAGCAGTATTCATATTTGTACTTTAGTAACCTTTGTCAATATGCATCTGCTCATAACAGGATCAAGCCAATGTCAACTACCAAGGTCATAGTTTGAGAAATTGGCATAACAGAAATGTTACTGTTTCAAAAACTCAATAATTATTTTCTTGTGTGCATAGCACAATACATCAATCAAAGACGATGAGTTATTGCAACTTGTGGTGCCTAGTTATTGTTAAAATCATTTGATATATCTTTACTTATAACCAATTTGAAGCAGTTAATAACTGCAGTTGCTTTTTTGATGGCAAAGTTTGAAGTAAAGAATTTAATTCTTTATGAATATTTCTGCAGGAGAATTCAAAGGTATGATTGTGTATATTGTAAGAGGGAAATGTACTTCTGTATAAGCTTATAGGCCTGAATTATTATGTATTGCCTATGTATGTAAACTATACATTGCTTGAACATTTGCTGCACATTCATATAAAAAACATTGCTTAGAATATTCAGCTTATTGGTAGGGGTGTATTTACAACCATCTTTCTTTACCAGGAGAAAATTATAGTTTTAGGCAGTTTCAAATTGAAAAAGGGTGCCAACAAATTTTTAAAGTGTGTTTGAATTTAAGAGTATATACAAGTGTCAAATAGGGTAGAAAACATTGTGGGAAAAGGAGAAAATTTCTAACCTTGTTTTCACTGTTATTTCAGTATTTTCCTGTATGTTGAAATGTAGGATTGTGTTGTTATAGTTAATCATTATAAGAACCTGCATTAACCCTTGTCATGCTGTAAAAATTACCTTACTGAATTGCTGTAAATCAAAGGGCTGAAAGCACTGATAGAACTCATTGTTCAAAAATCAATATTTTTTTTAGAAATCAATTTCATAAACAGCTCTGGCAGAAAAATTACAAGCAGGAGGTGTGGACCAAGATCAGACTGCACTTATGTGCAGGTTGATCTTGATCTTCACCTCCTGCCAAAACCAGAATATTCCGGGTTCAGCATGACAAGGGTTAACATGTTGAATTTCTTTATAAATACTTATATTACAATTTGTTTTCCTCCCAAGCATACTTCAAGATTTTTTCCATACAAGTTTCATCACAAACCTTTGTTTGCTTTAAAGCTGTTATTTGGCGAGTCATGGATATCAATGACAAAAAAATCAACAGACTTATCAAATCATACCGATAGACTTTAAGTTGACATTTATGTGAAGCATTTGTGTTTATTTGGTGACCTAAATGCAGTAACTACATCTCATGCAAGCTACAGTTACAGGGTTTTGGTCTCAAATCAACCATTTTACCTTTTAGCTCGGCTGTTTTCAGAGAAAACCTGAGGTATTGTCATCACATCGGCGTTGGTGTGACAAACTTCAACCTTGGTCATATCTCTGTTGTTATTGAAGATATCCTCATGAAACTTGACATGTGTATTGACCATCTCAAGGGCTATCTAGACTATGAAGGGGGATAACATATTTTTGTAAGAGTTATGCCCCTTTTTTACTTAGAATTTTTGCATTATTCAGCATCTGCAGCCGAGCGTTGGCACCAGTGGGCGGTGCTCTTGTTTATTACATGTGGGTTTTTTTCATGATTTTTAGCAAAGTAATGCCATTTGATATCCTAAGTCGAATCGTTTATCAGAGTTAAGTGAGTTTGTTCAGCAATGATGACATTTTGACGCTTTAACCCATTCCTACCCAACAAAATTTTTGACTAGTCCAAATTCAAAGATTTTACAGAAGAAAATTTAAGTGGATTTAATTAGAAAAATAACCATTTAGTAGGGTAGAAAATATTGTAGAAAAAGAAGAAATTGCTTGTTACAAGCAATTTCTTCTTTTTCTACAATGATTTCCCAATTATAAAATCATAAGGACGTAAAAACCAGGTATTGAACAGGAAAGGATTAAGTCGTGTTAAGTCATTGAATCAAATGGCTAAATGTACACAAGAGCCACCCAAATTGAAAGTCACAATCACACAGCTTACTTAAAAGGATGTTTATACAGGGATTCTATTGGTTAAGACATAAACATAAGCTTTCGTCACTGTTAGTCTTGATTGGCTGAACTGTATCTATTTAAAGAACGAAAAAAAAAATTAAGAAACATTATTATTTAACATTAAAGGCTTTAATTATATTAATAATATCACATGAAAGAGACTATATGAAAAATGAAGAATTGAGATTGTTAAACCCTCTACCAATGAAGTAGAGGGGGCTATATTGGTCTGATCCTGTCTATCTGTTTGTTTATTTGATCTGTCTTTTTGTTGCCATGCTCAAACTATAAAACCAAATGACCTATAACCATAAAACTTCCTTCAAATATTACCATGATCCAAGAATTGCCCTATTATGTTTGGGTGACATAGTTCAAAGGTCAAGTTTACAGCCTTACTTTGATTGAAATCTTTTCTGCGCGCAAACTCATAAGCTGTTTGACCTACGAGCCCAAAACTTTATACAAATGTTATACATGACCCAGGGAGTTGCTGTATTGATTTTGGGTAGCATAGACAAAAGGTCAACTGTGCTGCTTGAGTGACAAAATGCAACTGGGGGGTATAAGTCAACTTTGGACTATTCTAATAACTTTTTGTGAAATGGTTTTATTGTTTTTAGCTCAGCTGTTTTCGAAGAAAACATGAGGTTTTCCTATAGGAAAGTCGTCATCTGTGTCATGGTCTACATTATCCAAAAACTTTGACATTTGTAACATCTTTCGTGTTTCTGAACATATTCTCTTGTACCTCAGAATTTATACCAATTATCAGAAGAGCAATCTATACCAATAAAAGGGATAACTCTAAATTCAGTTTTGAATGAATTACATGTATACCCCTCACAGCTCACATTCTTTAACAAGGATAAATACTGTTCCAATGTCTTTCCCAGATAGTCTCTTTCTAGCTTGATGGTTGATATCAATATTTATCTAGCAAACAGTGTCACTGTAATATGTATTTAATTAACCCATTACCAGATGACAAAATTTTAGACTGGTCCAATTTCAAAGATGTTGCAGACAAACTTTTTTTGTTCATGAATTTTTAAAAACCTTTGTTATATTGGCTAGAATACATTGTGGATAATTAAGAAATTACTTTTAACAAGCACTTTCTTCATTTTCTAGCATGTTTTCCAAAGCTTTTTTCTTGTGGGTGGTGTAAAAGCAAGATTATGTGGGAATGGGTTAATAGTTTCACAAGATATAGTCTCGTTTCACAGAGTTGCAAAAATCCCTTTTGTTACTGAATGACTGTATTGCTATATTTGTACACTGAAAATGCTACTAGAGTCCTATCATCCCTTAAACCAACCAAGATTATGTGGGAATGGGTTAATAGTTTCACAAGATATAGTCTCGTTTCACAGAGTTGCAAAAATCCCTTTTGTTACTGAATGACTGTATTGCTATATTTGTACACTGAAAATGCTACTAGAGTCCTATCATCCCTTAAACCAACCTATAATTACACAAGAAAATTTTAGACTGGTCCAAATCGAAAGTAGTTGCAGACGAAAATTTCAAGTTAATGGGATTATGAAAATCTTTGTCCTTTGGGTCAGAAAACATTGTGGATAATGAAGAAATTGCTTGTGACAAGCAATTTCTTCATTTTCCACAATGTTTGCCCAAGCTTTATTCTTGTGGCTCATAAAAAGCGTGATTGTGTTGGAATGTGTTAATCTAATGCAAAACAAGGAAATTAGCCTCTATGTTGAGCTCTGTTAATTAACCCATTCGCACTCAATGACGCTTTTAGACACCCCCAAGAAAAATAAGCTCTGGAAAACAATGTGGATAATGAAGAAATTGCTTGTTACAAGCAATTTCTTCATTATCCACAATGTTTTCTACCCCAAACATTAAAAAGTTCCAAAATTTCATTGCTTGAAATTGTCGTCTACAATTCCTTTCAATTTAGACCAGCCTAAAATTTTGCCATCTAGTAATGGGTTAACCTGTTACAAGATGACAAAAATTGACGCTTCACAATTGATGGAAATTGCAGAGTACATTACAAGTGCCAAATAGGGTTGAAAGCATTGTGAGAAAAAGAGAAATCGCTTGTTAAAAGCAATTTTTCCTTTTCCTTCAAAGTTTTCTATGATCATATTTTTTTAGGGCACCAAAAAGCCACATTGTGTGGTAAGAGGTTTGTGTACTGTGGAATATACCTTCCAAAAATGTGTCAAAATTACAATTTAGCCTGCATTGTCAAAGAAATCTTACCAGGGTCAGTACTTTTTGCACTTCCTAGATTATCCTCTTACTGGATATGGTTTATTCTGTGTTGTCTTTGAGCTATGTTTGTCTGCTAAAAGTTAACCCTTGTCATGCTGAAATGGAAATATTTTTGTTTTGGCCAGAGGTATTAAACAAAGATCAGCCTCCAGTTGCATGATTTTCATGCAATGTTAAAAAGGATTTTATACAGCATGACAAGGGTTAAAATAAGGCTAATTTTCTGAAGAAACTATTTCTAAAGATTCCTATTAAGGGCTTTGCATATCTAATAATTATTTTCATTCCCCCAACCCCCTTAGAGTTGGGGTATATTGTTTTATCAATGTCTGTCTATTTGTCTGTGATATGAGAGCAGTAGACATTTTGCTGTTATTCAAACACCATTGAAGATACATGGCTCATATTTGGGACATAGGTTTCTTGACTGAAAGGTATTAGTTGGCAGTAAGTCTTAGGTCATCAATAAGCGTGAAGGTCACTTAACAAGGTCACTGTTTTGAAAAAATGCTGTTACAGAGGCATGGTGTTTTACAAACACATCTGGTTGCAATAGGATCTCATATCTGTCGTCAAGTTATAGGTTTATGTTACATTTGAAACAATTAGTGAGTGAAAAAAGTTATAAATTCTATATTAAGCAATATGCTTTAACTTTAGATCACAGGGCTTTTGTATTTCTTTTGTTTACCTATTGGAAATATCTTTCAATTTGTAATGATTTCATGGTGACATCTATCCAGGTCAAGTTTCAGATGTAATGTTACTACTAATATGATATTCATTAGGTAAGGGACATCTGTACACTTCATGAGGATTAAATTTTAAGTTACTCAATTTGACTGTTTATCTGTTTGCAAGTTACTGGTACTCTGTATGTCTGAAAAACTTAAATGTTGACCATTACTTAGAATGGTAAGTGACAGGGCTTCCATTTTCTAAGTGTTTTCATGTGGTAAGACCTTTCTGTTTGTACCAAGGTCAAGGTCATCTGGTAAGGAAACATTTTCACAAAAAAATGCTGTTAGTAGGGGTGAACAAAGCTTGTGTAGAATATCATGTTGTATTATAATGAGTATTTACTCTACATATTTCAGAACAAAAGTGTTTGAAGATATTGACCGAATGATTCACCCTGAACACGTTATAGACAGAGAAATGTATAATCTCGATAGTATCAAGGCCAGGTCTGGTGCTAACTTTGTTCCAAACAATACAACTATATCCAATAGGGATGAATTCAGGTATGACATTTCAATATGTTAAAGAAGTAGCCTCTTGTACTTAGAATTTGTTTAACCTATTACTACACAAAAAAATTGAAAGAAGTTGCTGAGGACAATTTCAAGTTGATGAAAATTTTCAAAAAAATGTCTTTTGGTTTAAAAAACATTGTGGATAATGAAAACATTGCTAGCTACAAGCAATTTTGCTTTTTCCACAATGTTTTTTAAAGCCTTTCCTGGAGGGGTTTCAGAAGCGTCATTGTGTGGTAATTGGTTGAATGATAAATTCCAAGCAATGTAACTGATTAATCCATGCTATGTAAATGATAAATGTGTGCTATGTGAATGAAAAATGTGTGCTATATAACTGATAAATCCATGCTATTTAAATGACTCTTTCATAATCTGTGCTATGAAAATGATAAATCTGTGCTATGTAAATGATAAATCCACACTATGTAAATAACTCTTTCATAATATGTGCTATGAGTATGATAAATCTGTGCTATGTAAATGATAAATCCTTGCTATGTAAATGACTATTTCATAATGAGACCAATCTCTGACCATTTTAACCCATTCCCACACAATCCCTCCTTTTACACCCTCGAGAAAAACCTTTGAAAAACATTGTGGAAAATGAAGAAATTGCTTGTATTAAGCAATTTCTTCATTAACCATAATGTTTTCTATCCAAAAAAAACCCCAAAAAATGGTTAGTTCACTTAGTTAACATGGTATGCTTGAAATATTTGGGTCATGACATTGAACCCTGATTGGACCAACATTCTTAATGACAATTGACAGAAGTCATCAAGCCATGTCATTTGTGTCTGACAAAATGTGAAGTAGTGCGCCTAAGTTTGATGGGTAGCTGGATTGACTCTTGTTTTGAGAAATGACAGGAAGCCATTGTTAGGTGCATGAGGGGTGCTGAAGTATATCTTGGGTATCATTGAAAGTGATGGTAAAGCTCCATTTAACCCATTCCCATGCAATTGAATTTTTGACAGGTCCAAATTGAAAGAGGTTACAGATGACAAAACAGAGTTTGTTAAGAATTGAAAAATGACAGCCATATGAGGTAGAACGCATTTTGAGACATGAAGAAATTGCTTGTTATGAGCATTTTCTATTTTCTAACAATGTTTTACATGGCTATTTTTCTTTGGTGCATCAATATGTGGGCATGTGTGGTTATGGGTTAATAAATGAATCAAATATTGGTGATTACATCTCAAAGGTCTGTCCAAAATTTTATCCCTTGTCATGCTGTACCCGGTATATTCTGAGTTTGACAGGAGATGTAGACCAAGATCAGCCTGCATATAAGTGCAGTCTGACCTTGGTCTACACCTCCTGCTTGAAATTTTCCTGCCAGAGTTGTTTATGAAATTGATTTCTTAAAAAAAAAATGATTTTTGAACAACAAGTTCTATTAGTGATTTCAGCACTTTGATTTTATATAGCAATGCAGTAAAGCAATGTATACAGCATGACAAGGGTTAAAATGAGTGCTCTTGAAGCAGGCTCTGCATAATGCATAAACCCAGTACTTGATAACTTAAGCTTAGACTGGGCCTTATAGTTCAAAAAAGTTGTCAGCTACAATATCAAATAGATATTATGTTAAATATCTCTTTTTTAACTCATTCCCACTGAGTGGCACTTTTAGTCGCCCCCAAGAAAAAGAGCTTTGGGAAACATTGTTGAAAATGAAGAAGTTGCTTGTCACAAGCAATTTCTTCATTTACCACAATGTTTTCTTCCCAGAAAGTTGAAAAAAAAACTAAAATTTATTAAACTGTAAGTAGTCATCTGCAACTTCTTTCAATTTTGGCCAGTCTAAAATTGTGCAGTCTGGTATTGGGTTAAGGGGATTAAACAATAAAGAAGGTAGAGGAATTGCTAGTCAGGAGGAATTTCTTCATTTTCCACATTGCTTTCCTGAAATTGCTCCTTGAGGGTCTTTGTAAAGCGGGATGTTCTATTAGAAATGGATCAATACATGGGCTATGCTGTCCATAAGCCATGTTTTCATAAACAATGTTGACAATTGTATCTTCGACATATTCTAGCATGTTTATCAGCGACAATGTGTAAACCCATCTTACCAAAGGGTATTAAGCTGCTGTTATAATGTTTAGGTCTCCAACCACTGATTTGCTCAGTGTTTTTTCTCAGAGAATTAGGCTTATCCCATTATTAGACGGCAAAATTTTAGACTGGTCCAAATTGAAAGAAGTTGCAGAGGACAATTTCATGGCTTATGAAATTCTAGATTTTTTCAACTTTCTGGCTAGAAAATATTGTGGTAAATAGAGAAATTGCTTGTTGCAAGCAATTTATTCATTTTCCACAATGTTTTCCCCATTTATTTTCTTTAGGGGCGTTAATAAGCATCATTGTATGGGAATGGGTGAACCAGATTTTACAAACTAATGTTGGTTGGTATGTTGGACAAACTGCATTGTTTTATCCATTACACATATTGAGACTTTCTGATAGTTGATAATTGAAAACTTTGTGTAACATATACTTTCTCCATTTATCACAATGTTTTCTACAAAGTTTTCTATACTTTTCTGGCAGTCATTTTCCAAATTTAGTGCAATTTTATTTGTCGTCTGCAACTTCTTCAATTAGAACCAGTCTTATTTCAGTGTCTGGTAATGGATTAAGCCTTTCCCATTCAATCCATGTTTGTTACGTCCCCGTGATATTATGCTCAAGAAAACATTGTTGAAAAAGAAGAATTTGCTTGAAACAAGATATTGCATCTTTTTTCTACAATATTTTCTACCCTTCTGAATGGTCATTTTTCAAATTTAATCCACTTTTAATTGTCGTCTGCGGAACCTTTGAATTTGGACAGGTCTAAAATTGTGCAAAAAGGGAAAGGGTTAAGTAGAGTAGGCATGGCCAACAAACTGTAATTTTTGGTTTTGCTGATTTTGGGGTAAAAGCCTGAGGTATTGATATAGTAGTGTTGTCATTTGCAATGTTATCTCTATTGTCTTGCTTGTTGTTATTGTTGTTGTAATTTTGCAATATTTTTGGTATTAATGAAGGCATTTACATTGTATTAAAAACTTGGAATATCTATCATATCTATCATATGAACAACAAATACCGTCACAAGAAGTAAATTAAGCCCCTTTTTCAACTTGGAAATTTTACTCTCCATCAAGCACTTGAATATCATTGGCATCAGCAAACTGTGCGCTGGTTTAATGTGATATTTTTAATGCAATATCAGGAAATAGACAGCTGAGCATCAGGCACCCATAGATGGAGTCTTTGTCCTGTAAATCAGAATGTCCATAACCCTGCTGATACCTGTTACAGAATTATCTCCTCTTGAACTCATTACAACTCAATCCCTCCTTTTTACGCCCCTCAAGAAAAAAAGCTTATGAAAACATTGTGGAAAATGAAGAAATTGCTTGTATGAAGCAATTTCTTCATTATCCACAATGTTTTCTACCCAAAATGAAGAAAAAATTCAAAATTCTATTAACTTGAAATTGTTGTCTGCAGCTTCTTTCAATTTGGACCAGTCTAAAATTCAACTGTGTTGGAATGGGTTAACTTTACCAGATTATTTAAATGTTGTTAATACCTTTTATATCATTTCCATACAATCCCTCTTTGAAAAAGATTGTGGTCAATGAAGAAGTTTCTTGAAACGAGCAATTACTTGAGTGTTCACAGTGTTTTCTACCCTAAAAGGAAAGGATTTTTAAAAAAAATCAACTTGAAATTATTCTCTACAACATCTTTCAAGTTGGACTAGTCTACAATTTTGCTGCCCCGCCCACTGACTCTGCTGGCCACACCCACTGACTGGCTGGAACTTTCTCTTTGATATTAAACAAATATTATGCAGCGTTATTTTTCAAAATTTATGGCCAGTAACATGGAACAAAAAAGTTAAATGGTAGGTATGCAGCCTAAATGTTGTAACTACAGCTTGAATAAGCTTGAATAAGCTGTATATACAACTATTTAGTCACAAAACCAAATAAAATACTTCACAAAATTGTTGTCATTACAAAAGATCCAAGAAAGATAGTTTACTATTTCAGAGTGGGTTCTGGAGGGAGATATGAGCCGGGTCCTGATGCCCTCAGGTTTAATGCTCAATTTGAATGTGGAAACTTGCGGAAAGCCATCTGGGTAAGCTTATTTCATGTCCATTAAATTATGTCCATTTACCCATACTAGACAACAAATTTTAACATTGGTCTAAGTTGAAATTTATTAAAATATAAATGTTTAAGACTTATTTAACCCATTCCAACACAATGACGCTCCTCACGTAGAACAACTGGGAAAACATTGTGCAAAATAGAGAAAACTTAATGGGTTAATTTTGTTGCAACATTTCATATGAAAAATTAGTGCTTGAGGTTTTTACTTTATTTCTTGTGAACCAATTGGAAAACTGAAACAGAAAATGTATACCAATTAAATTGCTGTAAAGCCAATGACATCATTTTTGAACAAAATTTCTTAACCCTTGTCATGCTGTATAAATTACCTTACTGAATTGCTGTAAAATCAAAGGGCTGAAAGCATTGATAGAAGTTGTTGTTCAAAAGTAAATATTTCTTTTAGATATCAATTCCATTAACGAATCTGACAGGTAAAGTACAAGCAGGCGGTGTAGACCAAGATCTGAATGCACTTACATGCAGGCTGATCTTGGTCTACATCTCCTGCTAAAACTGGAATATTCCGGGTTCAGCATGACAAGGGTTATTATCATTGACTTTTATAATTGTTAGTGAGCATGAATATCCTCAGTTTAAAATCCAGGTCTTGACTAAATTTAAACATGAGTTTACAATTTGATGGTAGTAATGTGTCACCTTGAATATGCAGCTTTGAGGCTATGCTCTTATAATGTAGGTTAAAAATTTAACTCATTTCCACACAGCAATGCTTTTGAACCCCCCCCCCTCCCCCCCCTTCAAGAAAAAAAGGATGGAAAGTATTGTGTAAAACGAAGAAATTGCTTGTGACAAGCAATTTCTTCATTATACACAATGTTTTCTATCCATAAAGTTGAACAATGTAAAATTTCATAACTTTAATTTGTAGTCTGCCATTCCTTTCAATTCCGGAACAGTCTAAAATTCTGGATTGATATTATCTATAGGCAACAAAAACGATATTACTGTCCCAATTCGAAGCTTTATAAATCAACAACTCTTTATGGGGTCCAAAATATGGTAATTGTTTAGAACAACATAGTTGCTAATGCTGTGATTTTTGTAGTGTTTAGTTTCGTCGACAAGAGAAATTTTATCACCTATGAAGTATATCTTGACATTTTTTGCCCCTTGTGTTATAGATGTATTTATTTTGTTTTGTAGGTACGAGAGCATGAATACGACCTTATTTTGAATCCAGATATCAATGTTAACCATCATCATCAGTGGTTTTATTTTGAAGTATCAAACATGTTGGCAGATGTCCCTTATAGATTTAATATTGTAAATTGTGAAAAGCTCAACAGTCAGTTTAATTTTGGTAAGTTTGTGTTTGAAGCTGAAGTAAAGACTTGTGTCTGTATTGCAAAAAAACACAAGCTTTTTATAAATGTTTAGATTGGAAAAAAACTGTCACTGCTTGAAGCAAATGACAACAAAGCACTAAAAAGTTTAAAATACAGTGAAACCCTTTTTTGCTACCATTTTTAGCAAATGGTTGCTTTATACACTTTTAGTGACCTATATGAAGGGTTGATTTGATTGCTTACATATCCATTACAAACAACAATATTTCATACGGGTCCAAATTTAAAGTAGTTGTAGATGACAAGTTTTAGTTCAACTTGGTGAAATTTTAAAATCTTTATCTTTTGGATTAGAAAACATTTTGGAGAGTGAAGAAATTGCCAATATTGTCAGAAGTTTTTTTCTTGTAGTGCGTAAAAAAGTGGGACTTGGTTAAGATCCTTAGATTTTGGTGGGGGAATATTGATAATGGTAGCTTAGAAGAAGTTAGCTCTTGATGAACCTAACAAGCAATTTCTCCTTCTCCCACAAAGTTTTCTACCCTGTTTGGCTCTTATTTTCCAATGTTAGCATAATTCAGAATGTTGTCTGCAACTTCTTTCAAATTTTTTCATCTGGTAATGGGTTAAGTTGGTAGTCTTCCAGAAAATTTGGCAACTATATTCAAATGGCAATCTTTATATGTAACCTGTTAACAGTACAGATAAAACTTGTTTTGATTTATTTGTATAACTCAGTCAATAGGAATTTTTTGTAGGGGATTTATTCACTCTTGAAAACACTACCATCCACTTCCAAATACGATGAGATCATCAAAATTTTTGTTAGCAGTGATGGGAAATCTTTTGTCTTCCTTCAAGGTATGCAGCCACTACTATTTTCTGTGATAGAAGCCATGGAGGGTCGCCCCTATTGGATACGTACAGGGACAGACATCTGTTACTATAGAAACCATTTTATGCGCAGTGCGGCATGTACAGGGGGCGTGAAAGGAAAGACATACTACACAACCACATTTACCATTTCATTCAAACACAGTAAAGACGTGTGCTACCTTGCGTATCATTATCCATACACATTCACAACATTACAAGTAAGAGCTATGATTAATCATCTATGATATATCATTTATGACTGCATCACAAATTCTTTCTAACAATTGTCTCTCACCAATGTTTGGATAATAGTAAACCTAAGTGGGATAGCAGCAAGGGGCTAGGAAAGGATTTAGTGCTAGTACTGGTGTGAGAAATACCAGGAATTCATTGTTAGGTGCTCCAGCCGCCACAATATGACTGAAATACTGTTAAAAGCGGTGTTAAACCCCATTCAATCAACCAATTATCATTTATGAAGTCTTTGACACACAACATAATTGATGGGTTATGGCTGTCATTCAAAAATAATAGACTGATCAAATTATACATTTAGACATGAAGTGAACTTTGAAATGTGACATTTGTGGATATTTTCATTGGTTTGGCAACATTTTCAAGATGAAGCTAAGACGTTTAGTTCAACTGACCATATTATTTTTTTCTTAAATTTTTAGAAAATGCCAGTGTTTAACCCTTTACGTGGCTGTGCTTTTATACTTGAGAAAACATTGTGGAAAAAGAAGAAATTTCTTGTGACAAGCAATTTCCCCTTTTCCCACAATATTTTTATACCACAAAGGATGGTTTAATTTCAAATTGCGTCCAATTTGCATTGTCGTCAGCGACTTCTTTGAATTTGGACCAGTCTAGAATATCAAGAAACGGGAAAGGGTTAATATCTAAGTCAAACTTCCTGTGGGAGCTCAGTAGGCATGGCAATCAATCAGTTAATTCTTGGCTGGTTTTCACCTTTGTCAAAGTGAACTAAGAATATCTCAGTTAGGGCAAGAGGCATAGATAAAGATCCACCAATCAAACATGCATCGATAGTCTGATCTTAAGCTACATAACCTGTTTCTCCCCTTTTCGTCAGAGTTGTTATACCCATTCCCACACAGTGACGCTTATGGAAGCCTCTCGAGAATAACAATTGGGAAAACATTGTGTAAAATGAAGAAATTGCTTGAATCAAGCAATTTCTTAATTTTTCACAATGTTTTCTACCCAGAAAGATGAAAAAATCTAGAATTTCATTAACTTGAAATTGTCGTCTGTAACTTCTTTCAATTTGGACCAGTCTAAAATTTCACTGTGTGGGACTATTCGCTTCCAGAGCTTTCAGTTGTTTGATTGTAATGCAATTTTGAAAAGTATTTCATTTAGCATGACAAGGAGTAACACACTCCCTTACAATAGCACTATATTGCGTACTTATGAAAACTTTTGCAAATATTGTTGAAAAAGAAGAAATTGCTTGATACAAGCTATGTCTTCATTACACACAATGTTTTGTACCACTATAGACATAGATTTTGAAAGGTCCATCAACTAAAATTGTCTACAACTTAGTTGAATTTGAAAAAGTGTAAAATTTGTCCCCTATTAACAGGCTAATGTAATCATTCCAACAAATTGAATTGGATGTTCAAGCTGAGTAAATTTGATTCCAGATTTAAAAAGCTGTGGATTATTTCCCCTGGCCACTATCCATGTAATAGCAAGTCTTTCTAACCTGTCACCTTGGATTTTATACTTTACATTCTTTGCACCACAAGATTTAATAGTTAGCAAAATATTAAGAAGATATAATTTATAACATATTTTGACAACTGAATATACATTTCTGTTTGTTCAGTAGAAGCTTGAACCAGTATTAGAATTTACCCTTGGTCCTGTGGAATAAACATGTTTATCACAATTTCATTGATATCATGGACTGAAATCACTGGATGTCTTGATTGTTGGTAAAATTGAATTTAATAAAGAACTTTGGCTTAAAGGGGACAATCAGTCAGTGTTGATGAAGATCACACATTTATGTGGCGGCTGATCTTTGTCTATGCCTCCTGCCAACAATAGGTTCAGCATGCCAAAGGTTATGCCAATACATGTACATACAGTATATTGTGAAAGAACTTTCTTGGTCAATCTTAAATGAAATTTATTTAAAAACTTTTGTCAGCTGACAAATATTTCCCTTGTAGGCAGGGCTCTTTTGTTTTTAGCTCACCTGAGCACAAAGTGCGAGGTGAGCTATTGTGATTGGTCGTTGTCCGTCGTCCGTCTGTCCGTCCACAATTTCTTTAAAAATCTTCTCCTCCTAAACCAGAAGGCCAATCAAGCTGAAACTTTGCAGGGATGTTCCTTGGGTGAAGTTCTTCAAAAGTTGTTAAAAGAATTTAATTTCGTCAAAAACTCTGGTTGCCACGGCATTTGAAAATGGGATTTAATAATTCTTTCAATATCTTTAAAAATCTTCTCCTCCTAAACCAGAAGGCCAATCAAGCTGAAAATTTGCAGGGATGTTCCTTGGGTGAAGTTCTTCAAAATTGTTAAAAGAATTTAATTTCGTCAAAATCTCTGGTTGCCACGGCATTTGAAAATGGGAATCTTTAGTAATTCTTTAAATATCTTTAGAAATATTCTCCTCCTAAACCAATTGGCCAATCAAGCTGAAACTTTGCAGGGATGTTCCTTGGGTGAAGTTCTTTAAAAGTTGTTAAAAGAATTTAATTTCGTCAAAAACTCTGGTTGCCGCTGCATTTGAAACTGGGAATCTTTAGTAATTCTTAAAATATCTTTAAAAATCTTCTCCTCCTAAACCAGTAGACCAATCAAGCTGAAACTTTGCAGGGATGTTCCTTGGGTGAAGTTCTTTAAAAGTTGTTAAAAGAATTTAATTTCGTCAAAAACTCTGGTTGCCGCTGCATTTGAAAATGGGAATCTTTAGTAATTCTTAAAATATCTTTAAAAATCTTCTCCTCCTAAACCAGTAGACCAATCAAGCTGAAACTTTGCAGGGATGTTCATTGGGTGAAGCTCTTCAAAAATTGTTAAAAGAATTTTATTTCGTCAAAATCTCAGGTTGCCGCGGCATAGGAAAATGGGAATCTTTAGTAATTCTTTAAATATTTAAAAATCTTCTCCTCCTTAACCAGTAGGCCAATCAAACTGAAACTTTGCAGGGATGTTCATTTGGTGAAGCTCTTCAAAAGTTGTTAAAAGAATTTAATTCCGTCAAAAACTTGGGTTGCCGCGGCATTTGAAAATGGGAATCTTTAGTAATTCTTTAAATATCTTTAAAAATCTTCTCCTCCTTAACCAGTAGGTCAATCAAACTGAAACTTTGCAGGGATGTTCATTGGGTGAAGCTCTTCAAAAGTTGTTAAAAAAAATTTAATTTCGTCAAAAACTCTGGTAACCGCCGCATATGAAAATTGGAAATTTTAGTAAATCTTTGATGTTGTTTTTTTAATAGACTAAAAGGCCAAAGGCCTTTAGATTATGTAAAGAGCTTAATCATATGGTTCTCTACCAAGTTTTTAAATTTTTAATCTCTGGGGTCAGAAATGGCCCGCCCCTGAGGTCAGAAGTTTCGAAAAATTCTTAATAAGAGCAATTTCAAAAGGCTTCTCCTCTGAAACTATAAGGTCTAGGATATTCATATTGGGTATGTAGCATAACTAGATTGTTTTGTACTATATCACAAAAAGTTTTCATCCAAGGGTCAAAAACGGCCCTGACTAGGGGTCCAAAAATTTGGAAAAACGCAAAATTCGAGTATGTTCAAAAAAATTCTTCATTTTAAGGCGGAGGGCATTTATATTTTGAGTGTAGCATAGCCTGGCTGTTATCTATCAATTTTGATTTAATTATACCTGTAGGTTAAAAAACACCCCTTCCCTGGGTGTCCAAAGTTCGTAAAAATGCTCAACTAGACCATGTTCAACAGTCTTCTACTCCCAATCTACATAGTCTAAGGCATTCATATTTGATTTATAGCATTACCAGATGGTTCTCTACTATGTTAGCTAAAATCTTAGCCCTGGGATAAAACATGGCACTGCCCCAGTGGTCCAAAATTTTGGAAAACACCCAATTAGAGCAACTTCAAAAGTCTTATCCTTCTGAAATATAAGATGAAGGGCATTCATATTTGGTATGTAGCATGACTAAACAATTTTGTACTATGTTATGGAAAATATGCTCTTAGAATAAAAAATGTCTCTGCTCCTGGGATTGAAAATTGCATAAATCGCATTGAAAGGATTCTTCATAAATAGAAATGGAGAAATTGCTTGCTTTCTCACAATGCTTTTTTAAACCTTTTTCCCTGGGATAGTTTGGTAATCGATTAAACTATGAAGCCAAAGGCATTCATTTCATTTTAAAGCATTACTGGATTGTTTTGTACAAAGCCCTAAATCTTTTATTTGTTTTACTTATTTTGTTCAAGTGTGTCTTTTTTATACAAAAAAGTACTATAATTTGCAGATGCCTCAGGTGAGCGATTTAGGACCATCATGGTCCTCTTGTTGTTTTTTAATAGAGATATACTAATAATGCAAGTGAGGTAATTGAAGCTGCTCGACTGAGTGACTGAGTGTTTTGAGTTGTCTCCAATGTAAAAACTATTGCAAGGAAGATGAGGCTTCAGGACTGAGAAACTTTGTTGTGTAAATTGCCTCCCATGTTATTCTCTTAATGATAAGTAAATTGAAGTAGGTGTAGTGATTTAGGTTTTAGTTCTATTTTGTTATTTACCAGACTCATCTCACATTATGGAACCAGTTAGTAGATCAACAACAGATATTTTTCCGCCGTCAAGTCCTGTGTGAGACAATATCAGGAAACCCAGTGCCTGTGCTAACAATAACCGCTAGACCAAAGTCAGTCTCCAAGGAATGTATTGAAGAATTTAGTAAGTTTGAATTTTGAAAAATAAATGTTTTATTGGTGCGTGTGTACTTTTGTTTACTTGTCGTCACTGCCGTATGAGAAACACCCAAAGAGAAAGTTGTTATGGAGGATAGTGCAAGAATACAAGACAAAACTACTGAGAGCCCCACCTGATTCTTTGCATGGTGCCTAGGTTAAACATCTCATCTGAAAGCAAATTATTAGTTAGTTTGGTCAACCCAGGACTCGAACCTGCTGTTTTTGTAGCAAAGTGCTCTGCCAACTGAGCTAATGGGGCTGACACCTTTTTACAGGTTTCTCTTAAATTATGTTTTATCAATAAATTAGCTTTATCTAGTTAGGGATTACTTATCATCATCTTTTTAGCTGATGTGGTATTGTTAACTGGAAACACTTTGATAAAGGTTCATACAGCTCAAAATCTTGTTAGGCCAATCAACAGATCTTCAGTATATAATCAAAAACCTTTTTAATTGCTTTTAACGAGTATGTATGACCTTCTAAGTATTATAAGTTTACTCAAATTTTATGGTTTAACCCATTCCCACTCAGTGACACTTTTAGACGCCACCACGGAAAAAAGCTTTGGAAAACATTGTGGAAAATGAAGAAATTGCTTGTTACAAGCAATTTCTTCATTTTCTACAATGTATTCTACCCAGAAAGTTGAAAGAATCCAAAATTTCATAAACTCTATATTGTCGTCTGCAACATCTTTCAATTTGGGCCAATCTAAAATGTTGCTGTCTGTAAATGGATTAAGGATGCAATAAAGCTATAGAAAATGTACATGAAGGTTTATGAAGCTATTTTGACCTTTAAGCAATAGCAAAATAGCTAATTATGTGTAAACTAGCTCAAACCAAAAGGTAAAAAGTACTATCAAAGAAGATTTTATGTGAAATGATACCTTGTGTTGATACTTCTCCCGTGCCATTAAAAAATATCAAAAACCTGGATGACATATCTTAGAGTGGTACAAATTGAAAGAAGTTTGAGACTGCTCTTCACAATGTGTTGAGATTTGAAAACGAATTGAATAGTGTACAGTTGAAAATATTGTGAGAGAAGGAGAAAATGCCTGTGACAAGCAATTTCATCCCACAATGGTTTACTAAATTTCATTTCAGGGTAAAGAATGCGAATTATGTCATTGTTTTGTGAATGGAGGCCTGAGGTTGAATGGCAGATCCTAAAACTTGTTTTCTTTCTAAATTTCAGGAAGCAGACCTTACATATTTTTGACAGCTAGAGTTCATCCTGGGGAGAGTAATTCTAGTTGGGTAATGAAGGGTAAGTTTTGTGCCACTATTTGAAAAAGATGATGACTGTTTTAAAAATAAGTAATTTAAATTCAAGCAGAGGGGGTATATTGGTTTCACCATGTCCGTCTGTTTTTCTATCTGTAGACATCTAGTTTCTATGCTCTTACTCTAAACTTGATTGACTAACACAAGAAACTTTATTCAATTGTTGCCAATAATCTAGGAAAGTACCCTACTACTTTTAGGTCACATAGGTCAAAGATGAAGGTCACAATTGAACTTTGATTAAAAACTGTTTCCTTGCTCTAACTCCTAATTTAACCCTTTCCAACACAAGCCCTCCTTTTTACGCCCCTCAATGAAAAAGCTTTGGAAAACATTGTGGAAAATGAAGAAATTGCTTTTATCCACAATGTTTTCTATCCAAAAAGACGAAAAATTTTAAAATTCCATCAACTTGAAATTGTTGTCTGCAGCTCCTTTCAATTTGGACCGGTCCAAAATTCCACTGTGTTGGAATGGGTTAAGTCATTTGACCTAGGACCTCAACCCTTTTCTGTTTAAGCCCAGGATTTTATGTCACTGTGATTTTATAATTGAGAAAACATTGTGGAAATAGGAGAAATTGCTTGTGAAAAGTAATTTCTCATTTTCCCAAAATGTTTTCTACCCCATACAATGGTTTCATTTCAAATTGCATTTAGTTCTCATTTTTGTGTGGAACCTCTTTGAATTTGGACCAGTCTAAATTTTCAAAAAACAGGAAAATTATGGTACTTTTCAAATTTGTCGAATTCCCTTGTCTGACAATGCCACTTGTTCAGGGAGAGGTAAATACCAGGATGAATGGTGCAGTTTGGTTCTCAAAGATATTTCATAATGTTTTGGGAAAATTATCATAATCTTTATACTGAAAGATTGAAAACATTGTGGTTAAGGAATAAAATACTGGGTTTCAGCATTTTCTTCAATAATAACAATATTTTCTAAAAATTCTTCACTTTTTAGCTGAAAAGTTTATTTTAGTTCTGGACAAGCAGGAAAAAATATTTTTTAGGAGAAAACCTCTATTTCCACACCACTGACTTACATCCAATTAATTAAAAGTTTAACCCATTCCCACACAATGATGTTTTTTGATGCCCCAAACAAAAAAAGCTTCTGAAAACATTGTGGAAAATGAAGAAATTGCTTGTTACAAGCAATTTCTTCATCATTCACAATGTTGTCTACCCAAAAATGTAAAAAATGACCTTAAGTTTGTCGTCTGGTAATGGGTTAAGACAGAAGGGAAGTATAAGGTCTACTGTAATATACTAATTTGCAAAAGAATCTATATTGAGAACTGGCAACTAAAAATAGGTACCTTCATTTTGCATGTCTATGAAAAAAAAATACAATTTTTGGTAGTGGGATCTCCTAAGTACATGCCTTTTCTATTATTTCAGGTACCATAGATTTTCTGGTCAGTAGAAAACCCATTGCTTGTAAACTGAGAGAGATGTTCATATTTAAGATTGTTCCAATGTTAAACCCTGATGGTGTGCTCAATGGAAAGTAAGTTTATAAACTGTATTCTACTTATTTCATTACCAGGCAACAAAAACTGAGAAGTTGCACCTAGAATTTCAAAGAGCATTCAACTGTTTTTAGCTCACCTGAGCATGATGTGCTCAAGTGAGCTATTGTGATCAACTTTTGTCTCGTGTCCAAGCCTCATTTGCAGTGCGTCGTCCGTCAACAATTTCTTTACACGACATCTCCTCCAAAACTGCTGGGCCAATTTGAACCAAATTTGGCAGAGATGTTCCGTAGGTGGTCCCCTTGAGAATCGCTAAAAGAATTGAAATCTGTTAAAATCTCTGGTTGCCATGGCAACAAAAGTGAAATTTTAAAATATTTTTTAAAAACCTTCTCCTGCTGACCCAGAAGGCATAGAGCCTTGATATTTTGCATGAAGTATCAGTATATTGACTACTTCCTTATTTCAAAAATCATATCCCACGGATCCAGGGGGAGGAAATAATGTTCTCCTCCTTTCAAATTAGTCCTAAAGCCTTGGAATTTGCCATTAAGACTTTGGGATCCCCTGGTATAGAGCCTTTATATTTATAAAGTATATTTGTGTGGGAATGGGTAAAGCCACTGCCTCTCTTTCTCAGACATGAAAACATGTAGATTGTGCTTATTTGAGTGCTTCTCTCAAAAACTTTATTCCGTTGAAATAGAATTAAAATGAATTAGTATTAACACAATTATTGTCAAAAGTGTTTGATTAATAGAATAAATTGCCTCCTTTTGTAACCATGTCTTGTTGATATCATGTTTCAGAATAAATGAAATAAAAAAATTTTAGCTCTACTGGCCGAAGGCCACTAGAGCTATTGCAATGGCTTTTTCCCGTCCGGCGTCTGTGCGTCTGTCTGTTAAACTTTTCCTTGTTAACACTCTAGAGTCAACAGTTTTCATCGGATTCTCTTCAAACTTTCAGAGAATGTTTGTACCATCATAAGGATCTTTCCTTTCGAAATTGGGTATGATCCGCCAAGAAACATGGGTAAAGGGGCCTAATTAAAATTTAATTAAAAAATCCTCGCTAAAACTCTAGAGTCCACAGTTTTCATCAGATTCTCTTCAAACTTTCACAGAATGATTGTACCATCATAAGGATCTTTCCTTTCAAAAATGGGTATGATCCTTCAAGAAAGATGGGAAAAGGGGCCTTATGAAAATTAAATTTAAAATTCCATAAAAGATCCTCATTAACACTTTAGAGTCCACAGTTTTCATCAGATTCTCTTCATACTTTCTTAAAATGATTGTACCATTATAAGGATCATTTGTTTCGAAATTGGGTCAGATCCGCCAATACAAACTTTCACAGAATGATTGTATCATCATATGGATCGTTCCTTTCAAAATTAGGTATGATCTGTCAAGAAACGTGGGAAAAGGGGCCCTTTGAAAATTTAATTAAAAATTCCATTTAAAATCCTTGTTAACACTCCTTGTCATCGGATTCCCTTCAAATTTTCTCCGAAAGATTGTACCATCATATGGATCCTTCCTTTCAAAATTTGTTATGATCCGTCAAGAAACACAGGATAAGGGGCCTTATGAAAATTTAAATTTTAATCGAAAAAATCTATAAGAAATCCTAGTTAACACTCTAGACTCAACAGTTTTCATCAGATTCTCTTCAAACTTTCACGGAATGATTGTACCCTCATAAGGAGCATTCCTTTCGAAATTGGGTATGATCTGTCAAGAAACACAGGAAAAGGGCCTGATAGAAATTCTATTAAAAATCCGTGTAAACACTCTAGAGTCCACAGTTTTCATCAGATTCTATTCAATCTTTGACAGAATAATTGTACCAACATCAGGATCTTTCCTTTTGAAATTGGGTATGATCTGTCAAGAAACATGGTAAAAGGGGCCTTATAAAAAGTTAATTAGAAATTCCATAAAAAATCCTTGTTAACACTCTAGAGTCCACAGTTTTCATCAGATTCTCTTCAAACTTTCTTAGAATGATTGTACCATCATATGGATCATTCCTTTCGAAATTGGGTATGATCTGTCAAGAAATATGGGAAAAGGGGCCTTATGTAAATTAAAGTAAAAAATCATTGTTAACACTCTAGAGTCCAAAGTTTTTATCAAATTCTCTTCAAACTTTCACAGAATGATTGTACCATCATAAGGATTGTTCCTTTCAAATTGGGTATGATCCATTGAGAAACATAGGAAAAGGGGCCTTAGGAAAATTCAATTAAAAAAATCTTAATTAATGCTTGTAAGTCCACAGATGAGATGGGGTTGTCTTTATACTCAAACAGAATAATTATACTTTTGTAAGAAGAGTTCCCTTTGGAATTTGTTCACAACCATCAAGTAATATGGGAAAAGGTGCTATATGAGAATTCAATTTGTTGAAATTTTCACAGAATGATTGTAAGGTCATAATGATCATTCTTTTCATAACAGGGTTTGAACTGTCAAGAAACACGGGAAAGGGGCCTTATGAAAATTCATTTAGAAATCCTCGTTACCAAGTCCAGAGCTTTAATTGGATTTTCTTCAAACTTTCACAGAATGATTGTACTTGTAATTGTTGATGTTGATATTAGACCTAATCTGTCAAGTATCACAGAAAAAGGAGCATTATGAAATTTAATTTTAGAATCCTTGTACCACAATAAAGTCAAAAGTTTTCATCAGATTCTGTTTAAACTTTCACAGAATAATTGTTCCACCATGAGCATTCTTTCTTTTCAAATTAGGTCTGATCTGTCTTTTATCATGGGAAAAGGGGCCTTTTGAGAATTTTATATATAATCCTTGTAACCAAGTCCAGAGCTTTCATTGGATTTTATTAAAACCTTCACAAAATCATTGTACAATAATTATGATTGTTGATGCTGACATGAGACCTGATCCTTCAAGTATCACAGGAAAAGGAGCCTTATGAAAATTTTATTTTAAAATCTCTACACCAAGATAAACTCCGCAGTTTTAATCGGATTCTGTTCAAACTTTCACAGAATGTTTGTACCATCATTAGGATGGTTTCTTTCCAAATTGGCTTTTATCTGTCTAGTATCATTGGAAAAGGGGCTGTTTGAAAAATTATTACCAAATCCTTATTAACACAAGAATGTCCTCAGTCTTTATTAGAATCTCTTAAAACTTTAATAGAATGATTGTACTATCATTTGGATTGTTCATTTGTAAAATGGGTCTGATCAGTTAAGTGACACAAGAAAAGGGACCTTATGAAAATTTTATTACAAACATCATTATCACAATAAAGTCCTCAGTCTTTATCATTAGGATTGTTCCTTTGTACACAGTCTAATTAGTTAAGTTTCACGAGAAAAGGGGCCTTATGAAAATTTTATTACAAAAATTCTTGACACAATTCAGTCCACTGTTTTCATTGATTCTCTTTAACTTTTAAAGAATGATTGTTCCTTTTGAAATTTGGTTCTTTAAATATTAAGGGAAAAAGGGCCCTATGAAGTTTTCACTATAAACTCATTAACTCAATAAATTCCACAGATTACACAGATTGATTGTACCATCATTACAATTGTTGATTTTGATAGTGGATCTGATAATGGCAAGTGTCACATAAAAAGGGGCATTATGAAAGATTTTCTTAAATATTCAATGTAACACAATGATGTCCCTTGATTTCATCGGATTCACTTCAAAATTTCACAGAGTGATTGTACAATCATTTAAATGGTTCTTTTAGAACTGGGTACAATCCATCAAGTATCATGTAAAAAGGGGCCTTATAATTTTTTTTAAAATATTCTAGTAAACATAATGAAGTCCCCATATTTCATCGAATTCACTTTTAACTTTCACAAAATGATAAAACCAACAGTAAAATATCACAGGAAAAGGGGCTTTATGAGAACTTGATTTTAATATCTTTGTTAACACAATAAAGTCAACATTTTTATTGGATTCTCTTCAAAGATGCATGGAATAATTGTGGCATTCGAAACACGGGAAAAGGGGTCTTACAGATTATCATTCAAAACAGCCTTGTGTATGTGATGAAGATCACAATTATTATCAAATTGTCTTTTAAATTTCACTGTAGGGTTTCACTGTAGGGTTGTAAGGAAAGTTTCTTTTAGAATGAAATTGATCCATCAGAAAACACAGGAAAAGGGGCCTTATTGATTTTCATTCAAAACAATCCTGTTTATGTTATAAAGTCCACAATTATTGTCAGATTCTGATGAAAATTTCACAGGATGGTTGTAGGGTCATAAGGTAACTTTCTTTTGGAAATGGAGTGGATCCGTCATGAAACACAGGAAAAGGGGCCTTGAGGATTGTTGCTCAAAATAATAAAGTCCTGTGTTTTTTTTTTCTTTATGCATTCTTCTTTGAGTAATTAACTGCCTTAAATATCAGATTTCTTTAACGGAAAACTTGATAACCAGTAGAGCGTCTCAGGCCCTCATGGGCCTCTTGTTTTGTAAAGAGTTGATGGAATACTGCAGTCAAATATATAGAAATTATGCTAGCCTTAGATCCAGGGTCTTGAGATAGAATGCCAAATCCACAATTAACCCATTCACATACAATGACATTTTTTGACGCCCTACAAGAAAAACAATTAGGATAATATTGTGTTAAATGAAGAAATTGCTCTCAACAAGCCATTTCCTCGTTTTCCACAGTGTTTTCTACCAAGAATGTTGAAAAAACAACTAAAAAGCCTAAAATTTTGCCATCTTGTAATGTGTTACAAGGCCTTAAGTTTGAATCCCAAAGGGGGCCATCAATTGTTAGTCTTAGTTAGGATTGCTTGTGTATCTTTAAGAAGCGGAATTAAGGAAGGTAGGGGGTAATCTAAGGTGCAAGAAATCATTTTGAAATTGATTTAACATAAAGATATATCTTATCCAATTTAATCCATTCATTTCTCTTATCTTCTCAGCCACAGATGCTCATTAGCTGCTGAAGATCTAAACAGACGATGGGACAATCCTTGTCCCAAACTTCACCCTACCATATATCATACCAAAGGTCTACTACAGTACTTACAGATGATCAGTAAAACACCTCTGGTAAGCTTTTCATCTTTGGTCATAAATAACATATATAGCAGGGATTTGGGTTAGCTGAAAGGTTGTACAATCTATGACCCAGACTTCACCCTACCATCTATCAATCAAAAGGTCTACTACAGTACTTGCAGATGATCAGTAAAACACCTCTGGTAAGCTATTCAGCTTAAGTCACATATAACATATATAGTAGGGTAAGAATTGACCAATAGATAACCCCTCCCACTTACTCCATTTGCCACGCCCATCAACTTGGACACAAAGTCCCGCTTTGATTTTAAATGGCCTTCGTTTAGCAAAATTTATGGCAAGTAGCATATAACCAAAAGGTAGAATAGTTAGATGACAACCTAGATGTCATACCTGCAGTTTTAAAAAGCTGTAGTTACGATGTTTAAGTCGCTAAACCAACTAAAAAGGTTAATAAAAATGGCGACCAATGTTGGAGTGAAAAGCTCATTTCTGGTCTCAATTAATGATTGTATTGGTTGATTGGTTATTTGATTGACAGCCATAATCAGTCATTTGGAGTTGGCTCAAAGATTGGCCTATGTACAATTAACCCATTCCCACATGGTGACACTTTTGAATGCCCCTCAAGAAAAACAATTGAGGAAACATTGTGTAAAATGAAGAAATTGCTTGTCACAAGCAATTTCTTTATTTTACACAATGTTTTCTACCCAGAACATTGGAAAAAATTAAAATTTGATAAACTTTAAAATGTTGTCTGCATCTCCTTTCATTTTGGACCAGTCTGAATTTTTCTTGTGTGGTATTGGGTTAAGACTTATTTTACCTAGTTATCCTTTGAGTGTCTCTCCAATTAGTTACTTCAATTTTTGAAGTGATTTTTTTAGGTTAGTGCTTAAATAGATAGATTACTACTGTCAATGAAAGAATCAATTGGTCAATCAAATCATTCATTTGGGCCGCCGTCATAGCGCAGTTGGTATCGCGTTGGACTGTCAATCTAGAGGTCCCGGGTTCTATCTCCGACGGTGGCACTCATCCTTTTCGACTATTTGTCTTTCTCAAATGGATTGATAATCGTAGACCTATGTGGGATAGCAGCTGGAGGCTAGGAAAGGATGTAATGGTAGTACTGGTGTGAGAAATACCAGGATTCCATTGTTAGGTGCTCCAGCCACCGCAATATAACTGAAAGATTGTTGAAAGCGGCGTAAAACCTCATTCAAACAAAAACAAAATCATTCATTTAAACCTGAAGTGCGAACTGAATTTTGACATGTAAGTTAAATGTTAATGTTGTTTTGGCAAATTAAGCATCATAACTACAGCTTATTTAAAATCTTGTTACATTAAGTCACTAACCATGTATTGTTTTGATACATGTTTTTATGAAATAGTGCTGTTTAATGTCTAAAATGTAGCTTAACTGTTTTTGGACCAAAATTTGAGATGTCTTGTACCGTTTGGCACCAAATGCAGCTATTGTTGTTGTTGTTTGCATTACAAACTTTAATATTGTTTCTATTTCTATCAATAAACCCCCAAAAAACCTTGTTGGGGGATTGTATAGGAGTGAGCTTGCCTGATGGTTGGTTGGTCATGCATTGTGGATTTGATTGAAATTTTACATACAAAAACACTCTCAGTATCAAGGAAAGATGTACATATTTAATTCTGGATTTGTTCCATTTATTGACTTGGAGTTCTCTTCAACCTCAGTTTTGTTAGATTCAAATTTCTTGTGCTTTCAGAATCAAGCAAAGATTTGTATTTTATGTTTTGGTTACAATCCATTTACTTTTCTCAGAGTTACAGACTTCGGTTAAAAATCTAAAAAAAAGAAAAGACTATTCTTTTGTCAACTTTTTTCCCATGACATGGAGCTGTTAAGTGATTGGAATCACTGTCAGAGATAGCATCAAGTTATTGAAAATATTTAGTTTAGAACTTTGCTTTTTCTTTCAGATATCAAAACTGAAATTCATGTATCAAGGAAGATGTCTTTTCAACTTAGATTTTTAGCTTGATCTTGCGCATATTGTCAGGGTTTAATGCAATGTTCTTGTTTTGGCTATTTCTTCAAGTGTAGGGCAACAGATGCTTGTTTTTGTTTCACTATGCATCACTGGTAGGCATGCATAGAATAGGCCTATAATGTGTTTTTATTTTAGATGTGTATATTGCTTTACTGTTTATTCTAGGTATTTTGTGACTATCATGGGCATTCCCGCAGAAAGAACATTTTCATTTATGGCTGTAGTGCCGCCATGTCCTGGATTGTCAATGACACAAGAAATCCCCAGTGTACAGGAAATAGACTGGAAGACAATGGTTTTAAGGTAAGTGAACACTTGAATTAGCTTGTAGTGCTGCCATGTCCTGGATTGTCAATGACACAAGAAATCCCCAGTGTACAGGAAATAGACTGGAAGACAATGGTTTTAAGGTAAGTGAACACTTGAATTAGCTTGTAGTGCAGCCATCAACTGGGTTGTCAATGACACAAGAAATCTCAAGTGTACAGGAAATAGACTGGAAGACAATGATTTTAAGGTAACTGGACACTAGAATTAGCTTGAAGATGAGGTTTAACCCAAGCAATCCCTCTTTTGGACAACACTTACACTAAAGAAAAACCACTTCTTCTGTGTGCCAAAAGATAGTAATTACAAGTTTTTCAAGTGGTTATGACACGTAGATTACCTACCTAGAATTTGCTTTTCTGTTTTTTCCTCAGCAAATCATCTGGCCAAACACCACTGTTGTTTGGTATTTTAACAAAGGTCCCTTGAGGAGTGGTCCTGCTGTGTCTCAGTTCAAAACCAAGTGTTGTTGATATTCAGTAGAATAGTTTTAACATCTTTAATTTATAAGCAGCTGATATAAGTAATGACTTAAATATTTTACCCTCTATAAAACATGTGTGTTCAGTTAGGCCTAATCATTTGAGTATGGTTCTTTGTTGTTTACAAATAAAGAATTCAATTCTTGAAAAAGAATTTTATGTAGAACACTATTGTTTCATGCTTTACTTAAATACTGTAAATCTTGGCATTCAATAGTATCGTACACTGGAAAAAGCAAATTATTGTCTTATAACCCTACCATGAAATGCTGATTGGTATGTTGGTGGCTTAGTGGATGTGAAAGTATCTGATTCTTGTCAAGAGCATATCTTTTACCTAAATCAATGGATTTCAAACAACTTGGCCAGTTGTACTTATTGAAGAGTGCTAGGGTCATTAGTAAATTTTTTATGGATACTCCCCATTCAAGGTCACAATTGAAAGTCATTTGACAAGCACTTAAGCGGGAGTATCGGTGGTTGTGACACATTTCTGGTCTTTCCCTTAATTGTGTGCGAAAAATTAACAGGAATGTATTGGATTTTGTAGCACATTGACAGCTGAAGTTATGAAGGAGGCTTGTAAAAAACTTCTGTACAACATTTATTTGCTCATTTTTAACCTTATCTATCTTTCCAGACTTTACCACGAATGTTAGACTACATTTCTCCATCATTTTGTCTGGCCAACTGTAGTTTTATTGTCGAGAAATCCAAGGAGACCACAGCTAGAGTGGTGGTGTGGCGTCAGCTAGGTGTCAATAGAAGTTACACCATGGAGAGTACTTACTGTGGTCTTGATAGGGAGGGGAAATACAAGGTAGGATTGCCTTAACCCATTTTGACACAGTCCAACATTTTTAAGCCCTTAAATAAATAATGCAAAAATTGCTCAGAATGAGCAATTTCTCCATTATCCTCATCATTTTCTTCCCAAGACGAGAAAGAATTTCAAAATATCACCAACTTGTCATCTTCATCTTCTTTGAATTAGGACTTTTCTTGAATTGTGGTGTTTGGTAACGGGTTATACAACAAACTTAGCTACTGATTTTATTTTCAAAAAAGAAAAACTACTAAATGCTATCTAATCTGCATATATCAAGCATCAGTGCTTAGAGGTTCGATATTTAGATTGAAGTATTAGGTTATGAAATTAAGTAAGCATATTATTATTGCTTATTTAGTTGACCCGTTCCCACACAATGATGCTTTTTGATGCCCCTCAAGCAAAAATCTTTTGAAAGCATTGTGTAAAATGAAGAAATTGCTAGGAAACAAATCATTAATTTCATAAACATTAAAGTACTGTCTGCAACTCCTTTTAATTTTGACCAGTCTTATGTTTTTCAGTCTGGTTGAGAACCAAAGCATTGTAACTACGGCTTACAAAATCTATGACCAGTATCTTAAAAAAAATAAAATGCTTATTTGTGACCTGAAGGTCATATAATTTAATAAGCTGTAGGTACGTTATTCAAGTCACCAAACCAACAAAAGTTCAAAGGTCACTTTCAGAATGATTTGAATTAAATGAATGATTTGATTGGTTGATTGATCTTCTTATTGAAGCCACGATTTGTCAAATCGTTTCCAATATAAAACTCAATAATTCCCTTTCAGGATCAACAGATATCAACGAGAATTCTAGAAGAGATGGGTCACAAGTTTTGTGAGGGTCTGTTGAGACTCGGTCGAGGCCGTACCCCATATGAGGCCAACTCATCTATGCCCTCTGAGGAGGGATTAGAACAATTAGGGGCATGTGCTCAAGAACCTGATATACTGTAAGCAGTTGATTTAACCCTTTCCTGTACAACTCCAGGATTTTACATTCATGTGATTTTATACTTGAGAAAACATTGTGGAAAAAGAAGAAATTTGCTTGTAACAAGCAATTTCTTCTTTTTACCACAATATTTTCTACCACAAAGTGCAGTTTCATTTCAAATAGCATCCCATTTTCATTGATGTCTACAACCTCTTATGTTTTGTGAGGGTCTGTTGAGACTTGGTTGAGATTGTACCCTGTAAGAGGCCAACTCATCTATGCCCTCGGAGAAGGGATGAGAACAATTAGGGGCCTGTGCTCAAGAACCAGATATACTGTAAGCAGTCGATTAAACCCTTTCCTGTACAACTCCAGGATTTTACATTTATGTGATTTTATACTTGAGAAAACATTGTGGAAAAAGAAGAAATTGCTTGTTACAAGCAATTTCTTCTTTTTTTCACAATATTTTCTACCACAAAGTGTTGTTTAATTTCAAATTGCAACCAATTGCATTGATGTCTACAACCTCTTTCAATTTGGACCAGTCCAAAACTTTCTCGCTTGAAAATAGGTTAAATATAGATGATAAGTTTACACTTTCAATATTACTGACTTACAACAGAAAACTATCTTGTAAGTGTGAAAGTATTAACCATGGTCAGAGTTTCGAGTCTGGATAGAAGGGTTGTTTTACCCTACATAGTTATTTCGGAAATTTTATTTCTGGCTTCCTCTGATAGATTCATTATCTTTTTATTCCACCCTTCTTATCTTGCCATGGGAAAATGTCTTAAAAGGGCTATTGGAAAATGCCTTAGAAGGGCTATGGCTCTATCACTTGTTATTATTCATGCTAGGGTGCTTATATTTTACACATGAATTGATTAGCACCAAACTCCCCTAGCACCAAGCCTTGTGACCTTGAGGCTCTGTGATCTTGACTCAGGTAAAAACACTTTAACCAACAACTTATCTATGCTTTTATTTCCTGAATTTAGGCTTTCACTTGACACCAGATACTTTGACCCCCATGACCTTGGCCTAGACATATGACATACTTAAAAACTTCAACCAAAAACTTAAGCCTTGCTTATATTTCCTGAATATGTACCTAGGACCATCATACTGGGTATGAAACGAGCAATAGTCTGAATTCATCTGCTTTGTGTTGAGTGACTAGGTTTTTAGCTCATCTGAGCAAGAAGTGCTGTAGGTGAGCTATTGTGATCCGTCATCGTCTGATGTTTGTTCACAATTACAAAAAAATCTTCACCTTCTAAACCAACCATTGATTTTCAACAAAAGTTCACAGAATAGATCCTTTGATCATGCTCTTTCAAAATACTTCAAAGAATTTAAATCAATGAAGAACTCTGGTTGCCATGGCAACGGAGTGAAATAAAAACTTAAAAAATCTTCTCCGAAGAAGCCAGAAGGCCTAGAGCTTTGATATTTAGTACAACTCATCATCTATTGACCCTCTACCAAAATACTTCAAAGAATTAACGTATTCTGAAAATTAGCCCTTTTCAGTGTAATCCGTAATTTTACATAGAAAATAAAGAAGGAAAAGTTTAAAAATCTTCTTCTCCCAAACCAAAAGGCCTAGAACTTTGATATTTGGTACAAATCTTCATCTATTGACCCTGTACCAAGTGTGCCACTTCAAAGAATTACTGTATTCTGAAAATTAGCCAACTCTGGGCGATCCCTGATTTTACATAGTATTAAAGAAGGAAATCTTTAAAAAAATTCTTCTCCCTAACCATAAGGCCTAGAGCTTTGATATTTGGTATAAATTATCATCTATTGACTATCTTCCAAAATACTTCATAGAAATACCATATTCTAAAAATAAGCCCTTTTCTATGCCATCTCTAATTTCACATAAAAAAAGGAAAACTTTAAAAATCTTCTGATTTTACATGGAAATAAGAAGGAAAACTTTAAAAATCTTCTTCTCCCAAACCATAAAGCCTAGAGCTTTGATATTTTGTATAAACCATCTTCTATTGACCATCTACCAAACTACTTAATAGATTTACTGTACTCTGAAAATTAGCCCTTTTCTTTGTTATCCCTGATTTTACATAGAAATAAAGAAGGATTTCTTTAAACGTCTTCTTCTCCCAAACCATAAGGCTAAGGGATTTTATATTTATTGTGTAATAACCTTTTGACCCTGTACTGAAATATTTCATAGAATTACTGTATTTTTAAAATAAGCGCTTTTTTGTGCAATCCCAGAAAGGAGTAATGAAGGATATCATAGAAAATGTTCTCCTTCTTAAATATTAGAGCTTTGATATTTGGTATGTTGTAATGCCTTTTGACCCTCTACTTAAGTACCTCAAAGAGTTACCATACTCTTGAAATTACCTCAGTATGGTTGGATCTTCACTCTACCTGGGATTAAAGGAGAAAATCTTTAAAAATCTTCTTCTCCAAAAGGATTAGGTTTAGGGCTTTGATATTTTGTATATTATATCATAAAGCTTTGAGCCATCGTACTCAGGGGAGCAATATAGGACCATCATGGTCCTCTTGTTTAATTCCTCAATGAAGACCCAAAATATTTTCTTCACCTCTTATTTTAGAAAAAAGCATTTCTCTGAATATTGGACTTATCTTACAGGGATGATGATCTTCACCAGGATTCAGATTTACGAGTCATTCAAGAGTCAGATGAACGGGATTATTGTGCAAGTGATGGGATGGCTGATGACGAGTCTTCGTCGGATCTCGACTTTCCTGAAGACGATGATGAAGAAGATCTGTGATTGGATTCATTCTCATGATATCATTTAACCTATTCCCACATAGTTCCTTTTTTTTACTCGGCCTAGGAAGAAGGCTGGGGAAAACATTGTGGAAAACGAAGAAATTGCTTGGGACAAAAAATTCATTATTTCCAACAATCTTTTCTACCCAGAAAAAAAAGATCTTTGAATTCCAACCATTCTAAAATTTTGTTGATTTGGAATGAGTTAAACCATCATTTAACCCTTGTCATGCTGTATAAATTACCTCACAGAATTGCTGTAGAATCAAAGGGCTGAAAGTGTTGACAGAACTTGTTGTTCAAAAATCAGTATTTCTTTTAGAAATCAATTTTATAAACAACTCTAGCAGAAAAAGTACAAGCAGGAGGTGTAGACTAAGATCAGACTGCACTTATGTGCAGACTGATCTTAGTCTACACCTCCTGCCAAACCTGGAATAATCCGGGTTCAGCATGACAAGGGTTAAAATCTTTGATAAACAAGGATAGTTTACTTTCTATATTAATTATTTCTACACCCCTGCCATGTATAGGCAATAGGCATATAAAGTTAACTCTGTCCTTGTGTGAGTGGGTATGTAGGTTGGTAAATGTGCTAAAGAGATGATGAGATAATATTTTTTGTTTTCATGGAGGTATGAACCGAAAAACCTAATCGCACTGTATGAATACCTGAAGCGGGTTCATATATAAGTGTGATTAGGTTTTTCGGTTCATACCTCCATGAAAACAAAAAATATTCTCTTCATTTCTTATAATTTAATAGCACCGAGCGAAAAAAAGCTAAAACTCTACAAATTATGATACCTCTTGTATGGGACTATTTTGTACAAAATTGCTACTAGCTCAAAATTTTGTTTATAGAGTGAATAATTTTTTTCGACCAATCAGATCGCCCGTTTTTGATACACGAAACTAAAAATTAAATTATTGGTATGTGGCTTCAATTCCTGTCAGGAGCATAATCTTCTACATGAATTGATTCATGATGGAATTCAAAATAACTTGGCAAAGTCATTCTCCTTGAATAGTACTAGTGACATTCATAAAGTTGTGTTGGATACTCCCAAGTTCAAGGTCACAACTGAAGGTCATTCATCAAGAAATTATGATGAGGAGTCCTTGTCTGTGACACATTCCTACCTTGTCATTTCTAAATATCAAAAGTCTATCTTGGTAGATCTACAAAGAGAATAACTCTATGTCCCAGTGCTTTAGTGCATTTAATAGTGTAACTCATTCTCAGTCAATTCTACTTGTTCACACTTTTCAAGATAAAAAGCTATGGAAAACAAAGTGGAACATGAAGAAATTGATTCTTACAAGCATTTTCTTCATTGTTCACATTGTTTTTTTTTTACCCCAAAAGCAAAAGATTTTCAAAATTTCACTAGCTATTTAATATCCTCTGCAATTTCTTCAAATTCGGACAAGTTTAAAATTTTGTTGTTTGGTAATGGGATAGGCACTTATGGCTTATGTAATGGGAAAGGCATGTATGGCTTTTTAGCATGGAGATGTCAAGATGCTAATTTTCCTGCCCCCCCCCCCCTCATTTGTTTGTAATCTACAACCACTTTCAATTTCGACCAGACAAAATGTTATGTGGTAATGACATAATTGCATGTATTAAACTGATCTTTCAAATTGAATAAACTATTTTCGTTTAATTTCAAAGATTATATTTAACCCATTCCCACACAATGATGCTTTTAAACCCCCCTCAATATAAAAGCTTTGAAAACATTGTGGACAATGAAAAAATTGTTCATTACAAGCAATTTTTTCATTATCCACAATGTTTTCTATTCTAAAAGACAAAGGTTTTTTAAAATTTCATCAACTTAAAATTGTAGTCTGTAACTTCTTTGAATGTGGACTGGTCTAAAATTTTGTCATGTGGGAATGGGTTAATATGAAGGTACATATGAAAGCCTACAACTGATAACCCTCAAAAAAAGAAAGTTACGTTAACTTAGTGGAAAATGAAGAGATTGCTTGTAACAAGCAATTGCTTAATTTCCTGCAATGTTTTCTAACCAAAAGGACAAAAAAGGATAAAATTTCATCAACTCCAAATTTTTGTCTGCAACTTCTTTCAATTTGAACCTGTCAAATATCGTTGTCTGGTAATGGGTTAAGAACAGTAACTCTTGCCATTTTTACCTCAAGAAAACTTTGTCTTTTTCTTTTCTTATATTTGACAAGGACTTGAACTCAGATAGGAATCATAATCTGGGCCTGGCAGCTCTTGTTTCAAGCTGTTATCACATGTACAAAGTTTTGGAAGCAAACCAATGCCATGTTAAACAGATACTAGCCAGAGTTTTTATATATTTTTCTTTCCTTTTATATATGAAAATATATAATCACTAATTGCCATAGCTTTGTCAGCGTCTGCCACATTATCATAGTTGTCACACAAGAACTTTGACATTTTATCTGTGGTATAACCAAAGGCATTCATTTGAAACTTGGAATATATGTTCTTTGGGTATAACAGGGGAGATAACTGAAAATGTATTTTTGTAGAATATGCTCTATAATACATTGGCTATTGTTGGAGAAAATTGAGGTGCTGCTGGAGCCCTGGTGTTATCTGGTTTGTTGAAATCTTTCACTTGAAACTTGGAATTTATCTTTACTATCAAAAGAACAATTTGTACCAACAAGAGGCATTATTGTTAATACTTTTTGGAATGAATTGTGCCCCTTTTTCAACTCAGAAGTTTTACTCACTATCAAGCATTTGTGCTCCTATTTACTTTTAATCCACCAAAAGCACCCAACAGCCAAGAGCCAGGCACTGGTAGGTGATGGTTTGTGATATCAATTTGTAGTGAAATTAGAATAGGTTGTATTATAGTTGAGTAGCATTGAATTCAGGGCATTTGAATAGTTTAAGATTTTATAGAAAAATTTTAAAAAATTTACGTTAATTTTATATGACAGATTTAAGCCTTGTCATTCTGAACCTGGAATATTCCGGTTTGGGCAGGAGGTGTAGACTAAGATCAGACTGCACTTATGTGGTGGCTGATCTTAGTCTATACCACCTGCTTGTACTTTTCCTGCCAGAGTTGCTTATGAAGTTGATTTCTAAGAAAAAATACTGATTTTTGAACAACAAGTTCTTTCAGTGCTTTCAGCCCTTTGATTTGACAGCAATGCAGTAAGGTAATTTATACAACATGACAAGGGTTAATAGACAATCAGTTTAGAATGTGTTAAATAATTGAATTATTTGAATTGAAGAGGTTCTTTACTTTGTCAAGATGCAAAATTTGTTCAGGATCAGCTATGATATAAAAGTTCTTGTCTTGAATTGATGGGTGATGGCTGTCAATCAAGGAGTGAATCAACCAATAGAATAATTCAATTAGACTGGAAGTAAACTTTGAACTCAAACTCTGGGCAACATTGATGTGAAGCACTTTTGTTGATTTGGAGACTTAAACCTTGTAACTATAGTTTATTTTACCCCAAAACTGTTTTGAGGGTATAAAGGAGTCAGTTGGTTGTTCCCTTGGTCCTTCCATCTGTAGCTTTTTCCTTGTTGGCTTAACCCTTTCCTGTACAAACCAAAGATTTTACGTCCTTATGAGTTTATATTTGAGAAAACAGTGTGGAAAAAGAAGAAATTGCTTGTTACAAGCAATTTCTTCTTTTCCCACATTATTTTCTATCACATAGGATGGTTTCATTTGAAATTGAATACAATTTTCATTGTTGTCTGCAACCTCTTTCAATTTGGACCAGTCTAAAATATCCAAAAAGGGGAAAGGGTTAATTGACCAATACTAGCTGTCAATCAGGGAATAAACTGACAATCAAAAAACTTATTCAGTCTTGACCTGAGCTTTTCAACTCTGGCATAGGCCGCCATTTTGTTAAACTTAATTGTTGGTTTGGCGACCTAAACGTCGTAACTACTGCTTATTCTAGGTTGGTTGGTGTCCTAAACATCTTAACTACAGCTAGAATAAGCAGTAGTTACGATGTTTAGGACACCAACCAACCATTTTAATTTTTTGTTACGACAAAATTTATGACTGGTCCAAATTGAAAGAAGCTGTAGACAGCAATTTCAAGTTGATGAAATTTCAAATTGTTTCGTCTTTTAGACAAAAAACATATTGGATAAAGAAGAAATTGCTGGATACAAGCAATTTCTTCATTTTCCACCATGTTTTCCAAAGCTTATTTCAAGGGGGCGAAAAAATGATTGTGTGGGAATTGGTTAATCTGCCTTGCTATGTGTTTTGTAATCTTATGACTATGCCGAATAAATCCATTTTGGAATGGCATTAAAATCAAAAGGATGAAAGCACTAGTAGTACTTGTTGTTCAATCATCAATATTTCTTGTGAAATTTAATTACATAAACAACTCTGACTAACAGGAGGTGTAGACTAAGATCAGACTGCACTTTTGTGCAGGCTGATCTTTGTCCATACCTCCTGTCAAAACCGGAATATTCCAGGTTTAGCATGACAAGGGTTGATATCTCAGTCAAACTAGTTAGTCAGTGGGCGTGGCCAGCGACCAGTCTATTCAGCTTACAGACAGAAAAAGTTTCTTTGTGGAGTGTTGATTCCCCTTCTATTATCTTCCCGAAATCCCTCTTTTAGGTTGATGTAAAATTTTCCAGAAGTTATTTTCTGGGTTAATTAACCAGAAAAAAAATGTTTTATTTTTATTACAAGCATTAAAGATGTTTTTCATTAAAAAGGTGATTTTGTTAGCAAAAGTGTGATAATAAAATGTTACAAAATAATTAAAAGAGTTTCTTTCTTGCATTAAAGATTGCTATTTTTCAAACAATTTTTGGGGAGGAAAAATCTGGTTAATAGATTGGTGAACGTGTGCGTCACAGCGTGCGGGCGTTCGGTCGGCTTGGAGGGCGTTAACTTTACATTGTGTGCCTAATACTCCTAACTTTCTTGGCGGATTTTTTAATGAAATTTTCACCAAATATTTGATTTGACATAGCGCATATTATGTGTTTTGTCGTTCAATGCTGCGTCCCGCAAAAATAATCGTCACTGCAGTTCTTAATGTATTTGACGAAGCAGTTGAAAATTTGGTTTTCTGACGATTTTTGTCACTTGTTCATTTTTTACGCAAGGACTACCGTTAAATTTAAAGTTGACAAAAAATTAGCTTGCCTGTCTGAGACAAAAAGATGAAGTAGTGTTTTCAGTGTACGCGGTACATATATCAATTTTGGCTTGACAAAATTTAACCTTTGCCGTATTTGTTGAAAATAATATTTACTTGAAAATTTGCATGTTTATTCACTATCGAAAGAGCATCCAACATAATTAAGGTAGTTTACTATAAATTCATTTTTGTCAGAAGCATGCCCCTTTTTAGCTCACCTGAGCACGTAGTGCTCAAGTGAGCTATTGTGATCCCCTTTTGTCCGGCGTCCGTCCGTCGTGCGTCGTGTGTCGTGCGTCGTGCGTCGTGCGTCGTCCGTCAATAATTTCTTTAAACAACATCTCCTCCCAAACCACTGGGCCAATTTGAACCAAATTTGGCAGAAATGTTCCTTATGTGGTCCCCTTCAAAAATAGCTAAAAGAATTGAAATCCATTAAAAACTTTGGTTGCCATGGCAACAAAAGTGAAATTTTAAAAAAATCTTTAATAATCTTCTCCTCAAGACCCAGAAGGCGTAGAGCCTTGATATTTTGCATGAAGCATCAGTATATTGACCTCTTTCAAAATAGCTAAAATCATGATCCTCGGGTCCCCAGGGGCGGAGCCCCAGGGGGGTGGGGTTTATAGAGAAATAAAGAACGATTTTTTAAATGACATCTCCTCCCAAACCACTGGGCCAATTTGAACCAAATTTGGCAGAAATGCTCCTTAGGTAGTCCCCTTCAAAAATAGCTAAAAGAATTGAAATCCATTAAAAACTCTGGTTGCCATGGCAACAAAAGTAAAATTTTAAAAAAATCTTAAAAAATCTTCTCCTCAAGACCCAGAAGGCTTAGAGCCTTGATATTTTGCATGAAGAATCAGTATATTGACCTCTTTCAAAATAGCTAAAATCATGATCCTTGGGTCCCCAGGGGCGGAGCCCCAGGGGGTGGGGTTTATATAGAAATAAAGAACGTTTTTTTAAATGACATCTCCACCCAAACCACTGGGCCGATTTGTAACAAATTTGGCAGAAATGTTCCTTAGGTGGTCCCCTTCAAAAATAGCTAAAAGAATTGAAATCCGTTAAAAACTCTGGTTGCCATGGCAACAAAAGTAAAATTTTAAAAAAATCTTTAAAAATCTTCTCCTCCTGACCCAGAAGGCGTAGAGCCTTGATATTTTGCATGAAGCATCAGTTTATTGACCTCTTTCAAGATGGCTAAAATCATGATCCTCGGGTCCCTAGGGGCGGAGCCCCAGGGGGGGGGGGTGTTAATATAGAAATAAAGAACGATTTTTTAAATGACATCTCCTCCCAAACCACTGGGCCAATTTGAAACAAATTCGGCAGAAATGTTCCTTAGGTTGTCCCCTTCAAAAATAGCTAAAAGAATTGAAATCTGTTTAAAACTCTGGTTGCCATGGCAACAAAAGTGAAATTTCAAAATAATCTTTAAGAATCTTCTCCTCCTGACCCAGAAGGCATAGAGCCTTGATATTTTGCATGAAGCATTAGTTTATTGATCTCTTACTAGCTAAAATTATGATCCTCGGGTCTCCAGGGTCGGATCCATGAGGGGGGGGGAGGGGATAGGCATGAAGCATCAGTTCACAGGCTTCTTTCTTATTTCTGAAATTATAACCCATGGAAAAGTTTTTTCCATCTTTCAAATTAGCACTTAAGCCTTAGAATTTGTAATTTAGACTTTTGGATCCCCAGGTTCATAGTCCTTATATGTTATTGTGGCCCACTTGTTTCATAATCCTAACCTTAACATGAAATTAGACTGTTGAAAGGAAAAGAGCCTTTATCTCAGGTGAGCGCCCCAAGGCCAACGGCCCTCTTGTTTGGTTTTTGTCTCTGTCAAACACCTGCAGCCGAACTTAGCATCCTAATGAGGAGCTCTTATTGAATTATTTGAACCTGTGTGCATCATTTCCAACAATCACAAGCACAGATACATTTAGCAGACTGGATAGTCTAATAGAGCATTACTCATTACCAGACGACAAAAATTTAGACTGATCCGAATTGAAAGGAGTTGCAGATAATAACTAAAAGTTAACTGACTTGCAATTTTTTGTCTTTTAAGGTATAAGCATGGACATTGAGGAAATTGCTTTAAACGAGTAATTACTTCACTGTCTACAATGTTTGCTAAGTTTTTTCTCTCTTTTTTAAGATGGGGTATTGAAATGAGTTGGAATGGGTGAAGGATGTTTGTGGATCATCCAAAGAAAGTTCAAGCTGATATCTATCTAGCGCGTAGGCCTAGTAGAGACCTTGATCAGAATGTGCGGATATACAGGCTGATGTAAGTCAGCTTTACCTGACGCTTATACATCTGACCGAGGACGTGTAGCTCGGCTAATGTCAAATCTTTAAAAAATGGATTATCGAGATTTTTTTATTGATTGACCTTTGACATGATCTTTATGTCTTAATCTCTGGATTAGTGAGATTTTTATTGCCCTTAGACATGGCGTCTTAGGTCAATCAATAAAAAACTTGCTAATCCAATGAATTGACATATACCGAGCTACAGTTCCTCAGTTAGATGTAAATGCGTCAAGTTAAGACCTTTTAAATTTTCCACAATACTACCAATTCTGTTAGCAGGCGAATATAGGGTGTTTCTTACGTGTATTTGTGAACCCTAATCGTCAAGTAACTAAAGGTGCCCAATAAAGAATAGGTCTGTCAGTGTTTGTCAATACCTTTATCACGTAAAGTCAATTTCGAACAACCACTCCACGTTTATACACCACAAAATGACACACTTTACATGTATCTACGTAATGTCAATACAACACAACAAAATGTCATAATTTACATTTATCTACGTTATGTCAATACCACGCCACAAAATGTCACCATTTACATGTATCTACGTTATGTTTACATATATCTACTTTCTGTCAATACCACACCACGAAAGTCACAACCTTCATGTATCTACATTATGTCAATATCACACCACAAAATGTCATAATTTACATTTATCTACGTTATGACAATACAACACCACAAAATGTCAAAATTTACATGTATCTACGTTATGCCAATACCACACCACTAAATGTCATAATTTACATGTTACTTATTTATGTCAATATCACACCAGAAAATGTCAGAATTTACATGTATCTACGTTATGTCAATACCACACTACAAAATGCAACACTTTATATGTATCTACGTAATGTCAATACCACACCACAAAATGTCATAATTTACATGTTTCCACGTTATGTCAATTTCACAAAATGTCACAATTTACATGTATCAACATTATGTCAATATCACACAATAAAATTTCACAATCTGCATTTATCTACGTTATGTCAGTATCACACCACATAATATCTCAACCACTTTGGCGCGACTATAGCACAGTTGGTAGTGTGACGGACTCTCAATTATGAGGTCCGGGGTTCGATCCCTGATCGCGGCAAATATCCTTTCAAGCATTCGTCTCCCTACAATAGGTAGATAATCGTATGTGGGGTAATCAGCTTGAGGCTAGGAAAGGATGCAGTGGTAGTACTGGTGTGAGAAATACCAGGAATCCATAGTTAGGGCCGCGATATGACTGAAATACTGTTAAAAGTGATGTTTAACCCCGTTTTAACAAAGACAACCACATCACTTTACAACAATACCGAATTAGGTGATGTCAACATCATCACATAATGTCCCAACTATAGATCCTCAAGCACGTGTGAGTCTCCAGAAACCGTAATCTTCTATCATTCTTAATATAAATTGATCTTTGATAGCTCACTCAAACTTGTTTGAGCCCGGATTCTTTCTGTTTTAGATGTACAAGTTATAGCGAGTGATCAAAGGTCAAATTTGTCTATACCTGTTTAAAATGTGAAAAACGAACCTATGAATAGAATATGTTAAATGTTATAGTTTCATCCTAAAATTTTGAAATAATCTTTGAACAGATTTTTTTCACATAATTTAAGGATTGGCTGTACAACAAAAGAACCAAAAATAATTAATTTCTCTCCTTATAACTAAAGAACAAGGCAAAGCTCAAGAAACAAACAAAGAACAATTTGTCTTCGGTAATTCTTTCTATAAATTACTCCCAGGGCGGGAATCGATAGACAATTTATATTTCTGAAAGTTTTGAAAAATCTATTTTCGAGCGCCGAGAATCTTTAAAGCTTGCCAGCGAACGATATGAGTGATGTGAACCTGTATTGAACAGTGAATTTTAATTTCTTATGTTTTCTACAGAAGTAATTCTCGGTATAAGAACTGTTTCCACTGATTTATTTACGTTTTTGAATATCTAATATATTACATACAGGGACTTGCCACAGTTGAATTTTCTCTATATATCCTCTAATATAGTTTTAAAGAACCCATTTGTGACACGTCCGTATGATATTTCCCTACGCCTTCCTCTTTACGTGGCAAATATCGTTTCAGAGACTTAAAATTTAAAAGTGTTAAAATTTCAACAGCTTACGATTATGACCTGCAACTTATTTTGGGCCAGTCTGAAATTTTATTGTATTGTAATTGGGTAAAGGATTAAAACCATACGCGCAGATGAATTGCATATACTTCTCTGGCACGCCTTAGCACGGAAAAAAGCTTTGGAAAACATTGTGAAAAAATGAAGAAATTGCTTGTTACAAGCAATTTCTTCATTGTACACAATATTTTCCACCGAAGACGGCACAGGATTTTAAAATTTCATCTACTAAAATTGTCGTCTTGAACATATTTGAATTTGGACCAGTCTAATTTTTTTGTCGTCTAGTAATGGACGAAGTTCTATGCCAAACTTGCATAGCATTACTCTAGACCACATGAATGTTTCCCTTCAGATTTAACCCATTCCAACACAGTGAGATTTTAGACTCGGCCAAATTGAAAGGAGTTGCAGACAACAATTTAAAGTTTATGAAATTTTAGATTTTTTTCAACTTTCTGGAGAGACAACATTGTGTAAAATGAAGAAATTGCTTGTTACAAGCAATTTCTTCATTTTACCCAATGTTTTCTCCTTTGTTCTTCTTGAGAGGCGTCAAAAAGCGTCATTGTGTGGGAATGGATTAAAAGAGCACGGCATTCGAATGTCAAAGCTCGGCTTTTTAAGTGTTTGATATTGGGTAAAATTTCGGGGTATAAAAAGATCATAGTTCGATAAAATTCGTATAGAGTTATCCCCCTTGGTGATGTATATTGCTCTTTTGAAGGTGAACGTATAATCAGTGTTAAAGGTGAATGTTTTAAGTAATAATTGAGATATTACAAAAATTTAAAAGTTTTGGAAGAACGACGGCAGAGACGCAGACGACATTAAGGGTATATCAATACCTCGGGTCTTCTCTGAATATAGCCGAGATGAAAATGTTAGCAATTCTCCATAAATAAAAGCATTCTATAGGAAAAATGTAAACTATCAACATTTAAGCATTAATGCGTATTGAAAAGATACCGCTTGAGTAAAAACATATTTAAAATGTATAACTTAAATAACACAGCGATAGGAATTTATTGCTCTGTGAAGAAATTCATAAGAAGGAAAATTAATGTATTCCCGACCTTAAGTATTTTTACATCATTCGCGTCTATGATGAATATAGCTTTATTCAAGCTGTAGTTACAGCATTTTGATCGCCCAACGACGATATGCCTGAACGGTCTTTTACCTGCTACTACGCAATTCAGCAATTTGATGCCCTGATGAAATATAGTGCTTGAAAACATGGTGAGAAAAGGAGAAATTGCGTGTCACACGCAATTTCTTTTCTTTTTTTTTTCTTTTTTTTTTTTTTTTTTTTATATTGTTTTCCTACCTTTCCGGAAGTTCTTTTTTCAAATTTTAATACAGTTTGAACTGTCATCAGCAACTTCTTTAGATTTAGGAAAGTGTAAAATTTTGTCATCATGACACAAAGGGTTGAGCTTGCAATATGTCGCCACTACAACTTTATTTAAGCTGTAGTTTTGATATTTGCCCCCCAAAAGACGAAAGCATTTTGGAATAATTTTTGTTGAGAAAAGAGGGTCGAGCTGCCGAAAAAGAGTCAAAGTTTAAAGTCCCAGTTGCGTTAAGCCAATTTAACGCGAAAAATTGTTATACTCTCCAAATGATGACTTTTTCCAGTGGCATTTCTCTCCAATTCTGTCAACTTTATTAATTCAGTGATTGGTCTAACAATTAATCTCTTTTACTCATTCGGGTCAACATCAGGCAATTTTTCATGATTTACTTTTGTTTTTGTTTGTTTGTTCGTTTTGATAATAATCATGATAAAACAATGTGGAAAAGACGTTATAATGTATATTTTTTAAGATTTGTTCTATTTTAGATAATGTATCATTGGGACTTTAAGCTTCATTTATGAACTGGCAATTACATAGTCTACTTTGATAATCGCCAGGCAAAGCTCGCTGCCAATAAGATCTGTAGTATTGATTCTTCTAAATAATCTCCTATGAAGAAGCTTGGCAAGAATAGATTTAGGGAAAAAGGGGCGGTAAAATCTCTGATACGTTGAACACTGGGATAGAATAACAACGACGGAAAGAAGAAAAAACGCTAATATTAAAAAAAAAGAAAAAACAGTGACATGTAGTTTATACAAATTTATTTCAGTTCGATTGCGACGAAAGCAAGATTATTGATTCGCTCTAGAACACTCACAATAAAGATGTTTCAAAGTTTCTGAAAGAGAGGCAGTGACATTAAAACCCACTGCTACCTAATTTTACAGCTGCGTAGACTGGGGCTGGCTATTATGTGTCTTGACCGTGAACAAAACCCGGTGACGGTATGTTCGAACCCGTAAACTTCGAATTACGGGTCAGGCACCAATACCACTCGGCCATCAAGGCAGTCACAAAAATAGTTAAGAACCAAACCGTTGTTCGACCATTTTTTTGGCATGCCATTGACGGATCGGAGGCAACTTCAACTCATCTCTGACAACAAGTTCGACTAAATCATCAAACGGTGTTTCGTCGCAGCTTCAGCTTATTCAGCCAATCGTTTTACTCTATACATTTTATTTTACAGGTTACAGTCCAAATGTTTTGTAAAATAACGCCGTTATATCTAAACTGTACTTCCTATCGGAGTTCAGTGGGCGGGGCCAGCGATCCCTAGATTATTGGATATGAAACCCTTAACCCTTGTCATGCTGTATAAATCACCTTTCTGAATTGCTGGCAAATCAAAGGGATGAAAGCACTGATAGAACTTGTTATTCAAAAATCAATATTTAGTTTAGAAAACAAGTTCATAAACAACTCGGGCAGGAAAAGTACAAGCAAGAGGTGTAGATTAAGGTCAGTCTGCACATAAGTGCAGTCTGATCTTAGTCTACACCTCTTGCCAAAACCGGAATATGACAAGGGTTTATGCCAATTCCATCTCAGTGCTACACAAGATACTAAAAAGCTTGCTCCAGTTGTTGTTACACCTTTTAACGGCTTAAATCCCGTTGTATCTTTTTCAAGTGATGATGGCTTATCAGCCAATTACTGCTTCAATTGCAATTTTAGATTATTTGAAAAATGTAGACACTTGAAAGTTACCAGAATAGCACATTGGCTATGAAAGATCTCATAAAACACCATGTACTGCTATATTACAACATTGTAGATCTAAATCTTTTTTTTAAAAAAATGTTCTGTAATCATTGTCATGCTGAACTTGGAATGTTCCAGTCTTGGAAAGAGGTCTAGATAAAGATCAGCCTGCATACAAGAGCAGTTTGATCTTGGTCTATACATGTACCTCCTTGTTGCCCCCATTAAGCAAGAGTAGTTTAAGAATGAACAATTTTACAAGAAATATTGGCCCACAGTAAGGCCTGCAAAAAAGTTCAAAATAAGGCAATTATTACACTTAAGCTTTCCAAAGGTTTTTTCCCGTCTTTGCAAAAGCTTCGAATTTGGAAACTAACGTCTTTTTTGTTCTTTATTGCTGTTGCATATAGGCAATTACATTTCCTTACTGAAAAAGTCCATTTTGCTGTTGAACAGGGTGTAGTTCAATATGTGGCCTAATGTATAGGGGAGGCACCAGGAGAAAGGATCTGTAATTTTTGTCAGACGGTGAAAGTGGAAACAGAAATTCATTTCGTACTGGAATGCAGTTACAATGATGAATTACGCAGTGTACTTTTGTCATATATTTTATAAGATAACACAAATTTGCGACAAGAAGAGTCTTTAGAATTGCTTTTCCGTCATTATACTCGTTTTAATAGCTACAAACTTCACTAGAGTATATTTAAAACGCCGATCGTCCCTTTCTGCCATGTAGAAACCATTTATCAAATGTAAATTAAAGTTTGTATTAGAGAGAATCAGCGGCTTTTCATGTATGTAAAAATATAGCTTTTACGGGGTGCTTATAGACCCGTTTGATCCGGGTGTGAATTTTAATTTTGTAATTGTAAATTATTATGCTTTATATGTATTAACGGGACACTATAAGAATATAACTCTTATCTTATCTTATGAAATATATTTTGAGGAAAGAATTGCATGATACGATCTGCCGTGTGATCTTCTTTGGGACAAACTGATCCTAACCCATTACCAGACGACAAAATTTTAGACCGGTCCAAATTGGGAGAAGTTGCAGACAAGAAAATCGAAGTTGGCGAAATTCAGAAAAAAATCGCTTTTTGGGTAGAAAACATTGTGGACAATGAGGAAATTGCTTGCTGCAAGCAATTTCTTCATTGTCCACAGTGTTTTCCAAAGCATTTTTCTTGGTGGGCGTTAGAAGACGTTATTGTGTAGGAACCGGTTAACAAAATATAAATTGAAATATTGAAGAAAGGAAGAGAAAGGTTTTTGTTTTCTGTATGAATACTCGAGGCGGTTTTGTGGTTCATACTTCAATGAAAACAAAACAAACAAACAAAAAAATATCTTCACTTCTTATAAATGAATGCCGCCAAACAATACAAAGAAAATCTATTATTGGCAAAGAACTTGTGTGTGTATTTCCGTTTATTTATCGTCGCTACCGTAGCACATGCCCATATGAGCGACTCCCCCCGGTTAGTTGATACGGAGGTAGTGCAAGGATACAGGACGAAACTGCTGAGAGCTCCGCCTGGTTCTTTAACGTGCTCGGTGGATAGCACCGTCACACGGGGCCTCGGTTTAACGTCTCACCCGAAAGACAATTAGTTTGTTAGTAGATATGGTCAGCCCAGGGCTCGAAGCCGTGATCTTGAGGTCTTATGGCTCTACTTTGAGCGCAAGCATACAAAACAGTTGCGGTCTCGAATTTTGTTCATGGAAGTATGAAAAACAAATAAGCCAATCAAAACTTTTGAATCTTTATTGCCGAAACTTAAATGAATTATTACTAAATAGACCTTTGATAACTTGCCAAAGGACATGTGTTAAAAAAGAATCCATCGCACTTTTTATGATTTAAATACTTGTCATTGTGTTTCAATTAATAATACAAGATACAAGATACAAGATACAAAGTTTATTTAGATACATCAAGGCCACCGGCCCATTATATACAACACATACATTTAACATCATAGAATCATGACAGAGTTGCATACAATACGGTTCTTAGCAATAAACGTGTATACATCAGTTTTATTGTTGTTATAATTCAACACCTTTCCAAAACGTCGTAACTTCAGTTTGAATTAGTTGCGACCTTTTAAGTTAATCGATACTAATAAAGCTATTCATTTTCTATGGAACTATTCTTAAATTTCATGACTCTTGAAATAAAATTAGCGAGCTTTTTTAGATTTGAAACATCTTTTGTATTCATTATTCGATAAAAAATTTCTGGTGTTGTATACCCTTTGTACCAGGAAAATAAAGAATCATCCCTCAGATCTTTAAACAGAAAGCATTGGAAAAAAGCATGAAATTCATCATCAATGCATGAAATGTTATGATGCGTTAAACAAAAATTACAGATTCGTTCGTTACGTGGTATTCCATTATGACGTCCTAGCTCAATGTTAAATTTGTGGTTACTACAACGAAATCTGGACAAATTTTGTCGTAAAGAATACAACATGTCAATTTGAAGGTACTTCTCTGGTTCAAGTATAGATTTAAAATGCTTATATGTAGAACATTTCGGTTGACATACAATAGTCTCGTGCCAATTCTGACGTGCGCAGTCTGTTAATCTTATTTTAAATGCTACTAAAAATTCGCCTTGATCACCCACTTCATGTGATAGCCAAACTAGCCCGAAACCGTATAAGTACAAAAGGTGCTTAACTGATGATGCCCACGTACGTCTGCCTACATCATCTAAATCTTTTAACATAAAATAACAAAACTTTTATAAACATTTCACAATTACTTGAAAATAATTGTTTATCACAACAACTTACAATGTCACCGTCAGGGATCGGTCTCTCATATTTGATCAGAGCAGTATAATACATAAAAATTCTTTTTCCATATGTGCTATTCGGTTTCAACATCAGTGCAAAGTATATATTGTTTTTATCTTTTATCGTAAGATTAGGACAGGCTTGCAAGTCAACATATCGTAAGATAAGGACAGGCTTGTCGGTCAATGTTTCATACAGAAGTAAGATTTTTTTCTCGTCTCAAATTAAACAAACCAACAGCAACAAAATCTTCATTTCTCCTAATTTTATGTTAACACCCAAAATCAGCAGTTTTGGTGCACCTCTTAGAGAATGCAAGCACAAGTAATTAAACAAGTGAAATAAAATCGTTCGGTAATCAAATATTTGAAACAATCTGAATTGATGACGAAATCAAATAGGCTATCAATTATTTCCAGTTTTAGAAGAAATAAAGAAAGAATTAGAAAAGATCCGACCAAAACTCCTGTGACATATTTATCTGACAGAATCAATTTAGTTCCGCTTATCATTACTCAATTCCGAAATCTTGTGAAACGATTATAATGATGATATATTCTCTTTAAAACTTAAAGAAGTAAAGTTACCTATAAATACAACAGGTGTGGTTTAAACAAGATTCATTATCAACTAATTGCTGCATTAACGTGCAATTTCAGAGACTGTAAAATACAGGATATCTGATCATCGAAAACTCCATTAATTTTATCTGACTGGGATGTTTGAATGATTGGTTCTTTCAGACAAGGTCATCATATTTCCTGGCAAGTTTCTTTCTACCCGGTAATATGTTGGTCTTGCATATACAGTCAATCTTGATCAAGAGACCACCTCTATTAAGTGACCACTTTCATCACAAGCCAAGCATCAAAATTCCATTTCCATTAAACAAAGGGGCTTTATGAATGGGCATTTTTGCTAATAAAATTATATCCAATATAAATCCTATATTGGTGGATCTCATTAGAATCGTCTCGATTGAGACGATTCTAATGAGTTCCTTCAATATAGGATTAAGTGAGAACCCTGCAATGATTTATGTATGTTGAAACGATTCCTAATATATGCCCAATAAAAAAAGTGTATAAAGTGACTTCTCTCTTAAGCGACCACATTTTGGCCGTCCCTTGTGTGGTGGCCTTAAACAAGTTTTACTGTACTATCATTCGCAATAAACTATTTACGTGGCTGCTCATTAGTTCTGATGCAATCTGAATGTTCTCATTCAGGTACGACAACTTTAATTTTCTTTAGAGTTTCGTTTTAAAAATGTACATGACGTAAATATTAATCACGAAATATGATATATAGTTCGCAGAGGGTATTATTCTGGGCGTAAAAAAACGAAGAAAGAAAAAGTCCTAAAAAGTAACTCTGTTAATGTTTCTTTGATCAAAAGTTTTAAATATGTTGATGATAGAATTCTATCGCTGACAGAATTAGAAAAAATAAACCAACTACAATATTTCAAAATACACGCAGTCATTTTCATGTATTCGCACCATCAAAACATTCTTAAAGCCGCCTAAAAATCCCATACAAACGAACAAACAAACAAACAAATTCTTGATCGTTCAGCCAAAAAACAAAAATGATTCCGTATTCAGGAAAAGCTGTATTTTGACGCCCACTGACTGGAATAGCCCCCTATTCTTTATAGTCAAGCTGATTAAAAAAATACTTACGAGAGAGAAATCGAGAGATATTGAGGGGAGAGAAAAAGAAAGAAGATAAAGAAGGTGAGAGAGCGTGAGAGATAGTAGAGAGATGAAGAGAGAGAGAGACACATACACAGAGAGAGCAAGAAAGAGAGAGAGACAGAAAGGAAATAACCGACCAATCAAATTATTTATTCAGCCCGTACCTGAGCTTATCAAATCCGTCATTGGCGCCATTTTTGTTTATCTTTATTATTGGTTTGACGACTTAAACGTCGTAACTACAGCTTATTCAAGCTGTAGTTACGACGTTTAAGTCACCAACTAACCATTTTTATTGGCAGACGCGATATATCAATTCATATAATCAGTATCTTTACCACCAATACTCGTTCATTACCTAATAAACATTTTATTTTTGTCAAGCGTATATTTGCCGAAAAAATGATAAAATGCACTGCCCTTAATTAGTTTTGACTTTTCTTGAATAACGTTGTAATGTTTTACATGTATGTTACTAAGCAAAAAGGTGTGTCGACTTAAATGAGCTGAAGTTTCGACGTTTTGTACACATTCAGAAGATATGGCCACGTCCACTCTATCTGTACGAGACAGTTTGGAAATGGTAATTGTATATTTAAAAAAATGTGCTATTCAACATAAACTTCATAAAAAAACTATCGTTTAACTCGCCAAAAATAGTTAACATAAAGTTAGAGGTCAATACTATGCTTTCTGTCTAGATGAATTATTTTACTAGTCAAGCGCATTTTTAGCTCGGCTGTTTTTCGGAGAAAAACCGAGGTATTTCTATAGCCTTGATGTCGTCGTCGTCGTTGTCGTCATCGTGCGAAAACTGACATTTTGTGATATCTCTGGTTCTACTTAAGGCATTCACTTGAAACTTGGCACACTTGTTCACTATCAAACAAGCAGCCTATACTATCAAGGGGGATAACTCTAGATGCATTTTTTTCCACTATCTAGCACCAACCAGCCGAGCGTAGGAACCCGTAGGCGGTGCTCTTGTTTATTGAAATATCTGATTCGACAGTTTAGATTATCAAACGATACTATGCGATACAATAGTCTCTGATAAATTGCCGGAGTTCAGAAAGAAGGCTACGTAGTCGCAGCTAGGGGTGTTATCTACCGGAAAAATCCAAACATGTAAAGTAATTACATATTTTGATACCTTTTTGTATGGGACTATTTTGTGCGGAAGCATACTAAATGGCTACGTGCTCAAAATTTTGTTCACGGAGTTATGAATTTTTTTTATCGACCAATCAGAACGCTCGTTTTTGATAGACAAAATTAAATTATTTTATGTTGGCAATAAGAAATAATTTGATAATTTTATTTTTCTTTTTCTGTTCCGTTAAGCTTTTCATAGATGGTTTGTGACATATTCTGAAATTACTGATAAAGGAGACCGTACACATTTTTAATATTTCGGAGCCCTTTTTGGTGAGAAATTTAGTCCCAATGAAATCCTAAGTGTCTATAACCTATTACCAGACAATTTTATTTAGACTGGTCCAATTTCAAATATATTGCAGACGACAAATTTTAGTTGATGGTAAATTTTGGATTATTAGGCATGATGAAAATTGGTAAATTAGAATAAAATGGATAAACAATTTAATAGAATGAAAAAATACAATATTTACCAAAATCTATGCAATTTCTTCTTTTCACGCCATTTTTTTTACCTCCGATGGCCGTTATTTTTCTTTAACTTAAACTAATTTTGATTTTTTTTTTCGTGGTCTGCAACCTCTTACAATGTAGACCAGTCTAAAACTTTGTCGTTTTGGGAATGGGTTATGTTGTTAAATCTGGAGACTTCGAAGTACCAATGAGTAGTAGATATCGAAATATTGGGGAAACAATAAGATATAACGCATACTGTACCTATAGGCGAAGATTGGAGTGATGCTAAAAGTACCAATGATTTTGCACATTTGCAGACAAGAAAGAAAAAGAAAAGACTGGTCCACTTTCAAAGAAGTTGCAGACGTCAGTTTCTAGTTGATGATTTTTTTTAATTTTTTATTCTAGCATGGATATCATTTTGATAATAAAGAAGTTACTTGCAACAAGCAATCTCTTTCGTTTCCACATTTCTTTTTTTTCTAATTTATTTATTTTATTTATTTATTTATTTATTTATTTATTTATTTATTTATTTATTATTATTATTATTATTTTTTTTTTTATTTTTTTGCAATTTTTTGCAAAATAAAGTCGTTATTAATTGAAGTGGAACTTCCTGTTGGCGTCAATGGGCGTGAGTGTGCGTTACCAGCGGGTGGTCAATTTCGAAACAAGTACCAATAGTTACAAGGATACGTTTAGTTATAATATCCGTATTTGGTTTACCAATTCAAACTCGAACGTCTTAGCTTTATTATCAAGGATGAGTCTTTAGTTTAACTGTCACTTTTGGTATTTTGAAATTTTACTACGCATCGTAAAGTCGCCGCCGTCATAGCGCAGTCGGTAGCACGTCAGACTTTTAATCTTCAATCATGGGATGTCAGGAGTTCGATCCACGGGGGCTGTACATATCCTTTCCGACATTTGTTTCACACCAATAAGTGGATAATCGTAAACCTTAGTGGGATAGCAGCTGGAAGCTGGGAAAGGATGTAGTACTTGTGTGAGGAATACAAGGAATCAATTTTGGTGCTCCAGCCGCCGCGATATAACTGAAATACTGTTAAAAACGGCGTTAATCCCCATTCAATAAATCAAAGGACCGTAAAGTCACTGCTGCTCGTTCAATTCGGACTAAAAATAATTGGATTGTACTATTTTCGAAGAATAAAATTGAATTTACATTTAGATAAATGATCACAATCTTTCATAGTTGGTACCCCTTTTAGGAGTCTCCCTTGTTTTTTTTTAACATCGAAACGTCATAGAAAAAGAAGAAATTGCTTGTTACAAGCGATTTCTTCTGTTTCAACAATATTTTCTACCCTGCTGAATGATTATTTTCAAGTTAAATGCTTTCAGCCCTTTGATTTTACAGCCAATCAATAAGGTAATTCATAAGGTATGACAAGGGTTAAAACTTTCTAACGGTCCCTCGTATTGTCAAGCAATACTGACTGACCTATTCTATTTTGTACATTTCAATATGGAAGTCTCTTCCGGATATTTAATAAGTGCGTATCAATTGATTGGTTGAATGGGGTTTATCGCCACTTTTAATAGTATTTCAGTCATACCGCGGTGGCAAGAGCACCTGACGATGGATTCCTGGTATTTTTCACACCTGTACTATCACTACATCCTTCCCTGGCCTCCAGCTACTATCCCACTTAGGCTTACGATTATACACCCATTAGTGAGAGACAAATGTCAGAAAGGATTTGTGCCGCCGCCGAAGTGCGGGTCAAAAGGAATATTATATGATGCTTGTGTCATAGTGAGTAATGAAAACTTTGACTTTGAGGTGTTATTACTTTTATTTTGACGACCTTAATCACCAACTAAAATATCAAATGTATATACCATAATTTGTGGTAGAAAACAAAGTTAGTAAAGGAGTATTAGTTGTTACAATCATACTTTTTTTACCACAATATTTCGGCTGCCTTTTCCCCAGTATGTCATATAGTGAAAATGAGTTGTAATAAGTTAAACTTATTCATTTCATATCGTTATTGAAACAAATCCTTTGAACCCTTACCATTTTTCTTGCTCAATACCGCATTGCACCGAACAATGAAAGAAGCAAGGAATATAGCCTCTCCCGGTTTCAAACCCGGAACCTATTGAGCATAAAGCAAACATGAGCAAGAACAATAGTTTTCTTTTTGATTAACCCTCTGTATTTGTCATTTGTTTATCAGTTTTAGACAGCTGTATTTCAAAGTAAGAAACGATAAAAAACTTACTAATGCAATAAGTCTAATAAATAGTGCTATTACGTGTTTATCATTACTTTTCTTACTTAATCGTAACCCTTTTCTTTTTTGCAAAATTTTAGACCTGTCTATAACTATTCAAAGATTTTGCAAACGAAAATTTCAAAGAGTATTTAATTTGAAAAATAACCATTCAGTAGGACAGAAAATATTGCGGAAAAGAAGAAATTACTTGTCACAAGTAATTTCATGTTTTCTCAATTGAAGAACCACAGGGACGTGAAAACTGGAGACTGAACGGGAAAAAGTTATTAGTAATAGACGCGAATAGATTCGCATGTCAACAATTTGCTTGAACATGTTCACGTGTTTGTAGTGAATCTTTCAATTTGACAGTTAAGATGCCATCTTGGCTTAGATGAGATGAATAAGTACATTGGGAAGTTTCATTTTGTGTTATCCCAAAGGAATGTTGCTAATGTCCTTAGTGTGCCCTAGAGTCTTGTTTCCGTAAAGAAGAATCGGTTTATTACGACCGGAAATGTTCGGCATGTGCATGTTGGGGGTGAGAACTCTCAACCAATAAGGTTCAAGACCGATTTCTTTAGGTTCAGGCACTTTGTCATCGATTTGACATCACAACCACGTTACGAAAGGACTATCAAAACGCTATCGGTGTGCCAAAACCATCAGAAATCGGTTGCACGATGCTGGCTTGAGGTCATTACGACCTGTTATCCGGGTTTCGTTGACCCAAAATCACGTGCAAATGACTGGCTCCAGTCCTGTTTACAGACGAGTCCAGGTTTTAAGCGTTTTCTCCAGTTTGTGTGGCAGAACATGCTCGGTTTGGCGGGGGCTCAGTCATGCTTTGGGCTTTAGGGGAAATCTGACATCCACGTCATTGACAACGACACGTTGACGGCTCTCCGGTACGTAAATGACATATTGGCCTATATGCAGGTACTATTGGTGAAAATTACGTTCTGATGGATGGCAAATGCGATCAATATCTCGAATAAGCCACAATCGTCCGTATGGAATGGCCAACTAAATCTCCGGACCTAAATCCAATAGAGCACGCATAGGATATGTTACAGACAGCTGTTTGACCACGTCACGTGGGACCAACATATGTTGTACAATAGCTAAGAAAGGCTCTTCTTTAATGGACAAAGAACCACAACATAAGATCAGGAGGCGTATCACCAGTATGCGGATGCATTGTCAGGAGGTAATCAAAGCACGGGGACATCACACACACTATCTCAGTGTGTATAACTTCTGAATGGAAAAACTCGATTTCTTTATTTTCATGGCAGCACCGAAAGTGTTGATTTATTTTACTTTTACGTCCTTCTTGTAAGCCTCGCTCTCAAAATGAAAACCGAAACATTCGATCTTTAACAAAATCCCAATACCTAAACGACTAAAGTTATAGGAAACACAAAAATACTTTTGTAATTTCCTCAAGATACAAAAATATTTAACTTGAAAAAAAGTGATCCTTGGCAGAGTAGTACAGTAAATATCGTTAACCTTTTCTTTGTCTGGTCTATTATAGCACAGATAGAGTTAAGGAACAAACACACAGAAATCTTGTGCCAGAACCCAAGTATAAATCAAACATTTGTTTACCCCCTTTTCTTTCGATGGCTTTCGTCATAAATAAAAGAACTAAAGCCAAATAACTTTTAACTTAATTATCTCCGAAAGCATTATCAATATAAAAGTTTTTTATGTTTGAGGGCGTGGCTCACTCTGCTTTTCTTGCTTTTCTAGCCTTTAACCTATTACATTTACCAGACTGCAATCTTTTAGACTTGTTCACATTGACTGGAGTTGCAGAAAATCGGACGCGTCAGAAAAAAATCCATATCTGATAGTGTCAAATACGGTTCCATATAGCATTGTCTAGGATCGCTGAATTTTATTCTGTAGATGACATCTTAATGCGAATTAACGTAATCAGAATGGTAAATACTTGTAGAAATACATTTTTATTCACGTATTAGGTATATGAATAATTAAGAGTGGAATACTAAGTTACGATAGCGACCCGACATCTTGTATTTGTTTCTCGCTGCGGAGAAGAAGAGTTTTGATGTTCCAATCGACCTTCGGTCACGTGAAATATCAAATATTTTCTCCGCAGCTCAAGCAAATTGAAGATGTTGTATTGCTATCGTAACATATAGTGGAACTTTCTGCCGTAGTGTGTGGGCGGGGTCAGCAGGAGTCAGTGGGCGGGACCAGCGATCTGTCATTTACTTTCAAAATTGCTCATGCCCCGTACCTCATTCCTCAAGTTCTTTATATTTCTTTTTCAAATTGACTAAATCGCTCCCTTGATTTTTCTCCACCGTTAAAGTTTTCACTGACATTGATTCAAACGAAAGTTTCGACATTAGGTCTCCCACTATACAAACTTATTCATTTATACATTTATGAAAATATTGCATTAAAGGTCTAAATAAAAAGTTTGACTCTTCATCCGATTTTCGGTTAAAAACGGCGAATGCCTTTGCATATCTGAGAACTTGAATACAAAACGAAATGACAGTTTGCATATAGGCTTACATATTGGACATGGGATTTTCTCTTAGACAATCTGAGGTGTACTCTTTTCGTCAATATTTTTTTCTTTTCTTTTTTTCAAAAAAATGTTCAGATAAAGAGCCATAAAATCTTTTCTTGGAGAAATTCAAGCGTGCCCAGCTTTTGCTTAAGCGAATATCCTTGACAACGCCGAATGTTTTCATTCAAAAGAATAAAACTCGTTCTTTACAACATCTGACAGGGACGAAAAGAACGCACCTAGTTTAGACTAGTAAATTTTCTTTTCCAGATGAGGGTTAACCCATTCCAACACAGCTAAATTTTAGTCTGGTCCAAATTGAAAGAAGCTGCAGATGACAATTTCAAGTTGATGGAATTTTGAACTTTTTCGTCGTTTTGGATAGAAAACATTGTGGATAATGAAGAAATTGCTTGACACAATGTTTTCAAAAGCTATTTTCTTGAGGGGCGTAAAAAGGGGGGATTGAGTTGGAATGGGTTAAGACCAGATTGTCTCCAAGAAAGTCGACTTACCATAGTTTCTTTTTTCTCGCATAAAACTTCCAAGCCATTCTTCTTCTCAATGAAGCGACAATTTATACCACCAGATGGCGTCATTTTAGAAAGTGATTTTAAACGTGTGTAAGATAATAATATTCGTAATGGATGCTTCCTATAGAAACATGGTTAATTGTGTGAGAAAAAAGCAATATCAGCGCACCAGCTGTCATTGTTTCCTTAAATGATAAATGGTGGTTAAAAGATATGTGTCACTCCGAATTTTAATCGGCATAGTTTCATAAAACTGGGTTATGGGAGAAGGAAATATTGATGATCTGCAGGAACTGTTCATACACTGAGATGTACAAATAGCCACAAAATTAATAAATGACATGTCAAAGATGAATTATTCTTCAACGAAAAAACTGGTCAATAACCCGTTCCCAAACGACAACATTTTAGTCTACTTCAAATAAAAAGATGATGCAGACGACAAATTTTAGTTGATAAATCTTTGGATATTTTGCTTATTGGGTAGAAAAGATTGTGGATAATGAAGAAATTGGTTTATCAAGAAATATCTTCATTTTCCACAATATTTTCAAAATATTTTTTTCCTCGAGGCGTCAGAAAACGTTGTTGTATGGGTATTGGTTAAAGGTCTAGTTTCATCCTTCTCTGTTTGACCCCCCGAAAAAGAGATACACAACTATACCCGCTGACCTTATCTGATAAGGAAGTAGACCGGTACCGCCGTCGACTTTAACAAAGCCGACAGGTAGATCCCAGAAGACTGCATCATGAGATTGGCTGATGGACATTTAATGACGTTAACCGAAACATCGAATCTGATTGGTTGATGGATTGTTTGTAAGCAATATGGCGGAAGCGGAACGCGGTGTTCCTCATATATTTTACATGAAAGGGATGACATTCCAAGGTTTTTCTCGCGCACTATTTCGATTGTTCATGTGACAAATGTTTTAACGTTAAAACTGACGTTTTAAAACTACAAAAGGAAGTTTTCTATCGTATTGGATGGAATTCCCGAGGCGTATCCACATTTTTCAACAAAATTTGCTGCGCATGCGTAAGCCTCATTTTCGATTTTAGTAAGGAAAAAACTAACGGGCCAGGCTTTCCGTGTATATGTCGGCTTTGTTAAAGTCGACTGCGGTACCGGTCTACGAAAATCGGTGACTACCTGTCGGCTTTATCAAAGTCGACATAGGTACCAGTCTAATAAGGAAGATGTATAAAATATACAAGGGGATTGAATTTAGTGTATATTACAATATATAAGGGTAGCATATATTCTCAATATCGTTTTCTTGAAAATTATTTCATATTTCATCGGGTAATAATCCTTGATCGTATCAAGTCCTCATTTCATAACTTTTTCGTATTTGGATAACAGACAGCATCATTATAATAAATCGAATTTTTTAAGCCTTTGCTACCATTCCACATCAAAAATTGTATCTGGGATAAATAAGATAGATAACTTTGAAAGAAGAGGAGAAAAAAAGCTGATTTTTCTGATTTCCGTTTTTAAATGGATCTCAACATCTTATCACCATATCCCTTCAGATTTTTTTTATTTATTTTTATTTATCTATTTATTTTATTTTATTTTTTTTTTTTTTTTTTTTTTTTGAAAAATGAGATATACTAATAAGGAATAATCATGAAGCGTGTTTGTTTTGGCTCAGAAAAAGTATTAAAAATGGGGAAGAGAGTATTTTTTACTGAAACCTTTCCCGTCTGTATTGTACTGTCAAGTTGATATTCTGGTGTATATGTCATTGGATTAAGATGATAGAATAGCAGTTCAAGCTTGTAACTTTTGTCATCTTTACATATAAACAACATCAAAACCAATTTTTCGCATATTTAGGAAGTAAAAAAAATCATTTACCGAGGTCACTCCCTGGTACACAGTGGTTTAAATGCAATAACATTTTCTTACAGTGCAAGTAAATTTCATTCAAATACTTTCAATAAACTATTCTGCAACATGATCGCTTGTTATGTTTCTGTGCTTTACAGTTTATCAAATTTTACAATTTTTGTCTGTAAGATGATTTGAAATTGATTTAAAAACAGAAATAAATCGTGTTTAACAATCATCTTCTAACAATGCATCTCTAAAGCCATCGCCAGCTAAATCATCGAGTGGTAAAAAATTGAAGAGGTTGTAGACGATAGTTCAAAATGCGTTTTTATCATATACATGTACCAATAAATATTTCTAATAAACCTATGCATTCCATACAGACAAAATCAAAAACGTATCTGATAGTGTAAAATGTGTTTTGATAAAAGACGGTTTTAGATGATGTCATTTTTCTGTAGATGGCGTCAGAATGCGTATAAATGTATTAAGAATGGTAAAGGAGAAGAGAATTACATATAGAAGAATAGATTTTTATTATTTCATTGAATGTATTTTAATAACAATGAAGGTAAATAGAATACGAAGTTACGATAAAATTTCGATCCTTTTCAGTCGGTGGTTGAGGGGATCAATCCAAATTTATTTTTCCATGTCGGCCCTACGGAATTAACGCTTCGATGTCGACCATTCAAATTATTTATCTAGAACGGATAAGATCTTTGAATTCACACATTGAGTGACAATAACGTGAAGCATTTTGTTGGTTTGGCGACTTATACATCGTAACTACAGCTCAATCAAGCAGTTAATGTGACGTTTAGGTCGAAAACCAAAAATTTACTTCTTTATTACACTTTACTGGCCATAGATTTTGTAAAATAACGCCCTTTGAATTTCAAAATAGAACGTCATGTCTGAGCCCAGTGGGCGGGGCCAGAGATAACACCTTCCAACACTTTCCCGCCTTTTTACGTCCCACAAGAAAACGTTTTCTAATCCATATGACACATCTTTAAAGTTCCAGTAATTTTAAATTGTCGTCTGCAACTTTTATAAATTTGAGCAAGTTTAGAATTTTGTCGTCTGGTAATGGGTTTATCCATTACCACACGAAAAAAAAAAATAGACTGATCCGAGCTCTAAGAAGTTGTAGACGACACTTTCAAACAGATAGAAATTCAAATATCTCTATCTCTAGGTAGAAAACGATGTGAAAATACAGAAATTGCTTGCCTTCATTAATAACAATCGCCACGGACATAACGCAGTTGGTAGCAATTCGGACTCAATCATGAGGTCCAGGGTTCGATTCCCGCTCTTGGCAAATATCTTTTAAAATATTCGTCTTCCACCATTTGGTGAATAATTGTTAACCTAAGTTGGATGGCAGCTGGAGGCCCGGAAACTTTGTAGTAATAGTACTGGTGTGAGAAACACCAGGATTCCAAGACTAAGTGTTCCAGCCGCCGCGATATGATTGGAATACTCTTAAAAGTGGCATGAAAGCCCATTCAAACAAACACTCACTTCCAGTAGGGAATGACAAGATAATACAGTGGGGTCAAGGGTCAGAAATTGGTTAGATATGCATTTTGCAGTATGTCGACTGTGGGTACACAAAACATCACAACTACAGTCTGATTAAAGCTATAGTTACGAGCTTCTCCCCTTATAGGTGATATTTCAAAGCCGAGGAACAAGCAAGCATATGTCAAAATGTGAATAATCCTATATTAATCCTTTATCAGACGACAGATCTTTTAGGCTGGTCTAATTGAAAGAAGTTGCAGCCGGCAATTTAAGGTTTATGAAATCTTTGGATAGAAAACATTGTGGGAACATAAAAGAATTGCTTGTTGCAATTAATTTCTCCATTTTACACAATATCTCCCAAAATGTTTTTCTTGAGGGTCGTCAAAAAGCGCCAGTGCGTGTAAATAGGTTAAAGTTGCTTACAGATGCCCTTTCCAATACTTTCAGAATAGGTTAGAGGGTCGATATGAAAAGTGTTTCTGAACAGAAAACGAGAATAAATTTCAAACTTATTCTATGTTGGCAACATAGAATAATTCTGAAAATTGCTTTCGTTTTCTGCTCGAGAAAACTTTTCAAGGCGGTGCCTATTCTGATATTATTTATAGAGTTTGTTTTTAAACAATTTCAACGAGGATTTCAGGATTCCTTTAGATTAGAATTTTTGTTTCAACGAGAGCCGTAGTTCCTTTAATGTTGCTTTGACACGATTTTACCAAGTAGCGTTGATTAGGATCAAAACTCCTGTTGCACTCTTTCCTGTTTTTGAAAATTTTAGTCTCGCCCCATTTGAAAGAAATTGCAGATGACAATGAAATTGGCTGCAATTTGAAAAGGAACCAATCTACGGGTTAAGTAAAATTGTGCGAAAAGAAGAAATTACTTGCTACAAGCAATTTCCTCTTTCTCCCACAATGTTTGCTCAAGTATAAAATCACAAAATCTAGGGATTATACAGTAAAGGGTTAAAAATCAACCAATGAGCTATTTAAGGAATAAGACGTTAGGTATAGCTCGTTTATCACTGTTTTCTGATAGAATCAAACAAGCGCCATCTATCATAAACCAAATTTCAAAATCTCACGCGAATGATTTATTTCAGCTATGTTCTCTTGTAAACTTAACCCATTCCAAAATAATTCCGCATTTTTACGCGCTGTAGGAAATGAACACTGGGAAACGTTGTGAGAAAAGGAGAATTGTTTGTTGCAATTTCTTTTCTCACAATTTTTTCAACACTATCTGATACTTTTTTTTTTTATATTTGCTCAAGTTTTCAATTGTCGTCTGCGACCTCATCCCATTTGGACTAGTCAGGAATTTGTCGTTTGGTAAAGGGTTAACCCTTTATTTTTTTTTTTTTTTTTTTTTTTTCAAAATTCTAGACTTGTCTTAATTCGAAGTGGAATCAGTTGACATTATGAAGTAAGTACAATTCAAAAAGTAGCCATCCATATATAACATAATATATAATAGAAAATATTGCAGAAAAAGATGAAATGGCTTGTTAAACGCAATTTCTTCTTTTTACCGCAATCTTTTCTCAAGTTTAATATCGCAAGGACGTAAAAAAATATAAAAACAAGGGATTGTACAAGAAATGGTTAACCCATTCCCACTCAGTGACGCTTTTAGACACCCCCAAGGTAAAAAGCTTTTGAAAACATTGTGAAAAATGAAGAAATTGCTTGTGACAAGCAATTTCTTCATTTTCCACAATATTTTCTACCCAAACAGTTGAAAAAATCTAAATTTTCATAAACTTTAAATTGTCGTCTGCAACTCCTTTGAATCTAGACTAGTCTACAATTTCGCCGTGTGGGAATGGGTTAAGGAGTAAAATTACCAATAAATACAACAGGTGTGGCTCCGACTAGATTTAATATCTTCTAATTGCTGCATTAATGTGCAATTTCAGAAACTGTAATATCTGATTATCAGGTTTTCATTAATTTTATGTAAAGAGGGTAGATCAGTGATCGTTGCGTTCCGTCAAGAACATGAATGTCATGGGTTCGATCCCCGGCGGCGGCACATATTCTTTCCAACATTTGTCTCTCACCAATGGCTGGATAATCGTAAACATAAGTGGGATAGCAGCTGGAGGCTAGGAAAGGATGTAATGGTAGTACTGGAGTGAGAAATACCAGGAATCCATTGATAGGTGCTCCAGCCGCCGCGATATGACTGAAATACCGTTAAAAGCGGCGTTAAACCCCTTTCAATCAATCAAGATCATCAAAATTTTCGGCTATTGACAGATCGCTTACCACGCCCACTGCGACAGATAATTTGACTTAGACATGAACCCATGCCCACACAACAAAATTTTAGACTGGTCTAGATTGAAAGAAGCTGCAGACGACAATTTCGAATTGATGGAATTTTAAACTTTTACGTCTTTTTGGATAGTAAAAAAAAAAAAAAAAACACACACACAAAAAAAAAAAAAAAAAAAAAAATTGGTAATGATACAAGCATTTTTTTCATCATCCACGATGTTTTCCAACGCTTTTTTTGTGATGGACGTAATAAAAGGGATTATGTGGGAATGGCTTAAACAGCGTTATTCTGCAAATGTGAAAAAAGTCGATTGACGAATGAAATCATTCATTAGAATGGAAGTGAACTTTGAACTCTAGCATTCATGTTAAGCATTTTTGTTAGTTTGGCGACTTCAATGGCTTATCCCCAGTTTATTAAAGCCGCACTACGTTCAGGTCGCCAAACATCTAAACCATAACCATCTCGTGCATGTGACTGACCTCTACAGATTTCGCTGAGAAATGAAAGAAAAATAGATCCAAATCATCGGTGGTATTATAAATATAGTGGCTAATGCTCGAATCAGCTGTTGTCTCGAAGTTTTTGTCGTTCAAAAAGGATTTACAAAAGTATCGGAGATAAAACTCGTTGCCTTTCACCGAGTAAATGACTTGAAAGGACAATCGATATAATATGACGGGCAGCATTGATTCGCCAAGTGCAAAATTTGTAGTATAATTCTTCTCCTCGAAATTCTTTCAGTTGGCCTTATCTAATTAAACGAGGTCCAACCAACGCAAAAGGAATATCATTGGTTTGCGACCAAAACTTTGTAACTACAGCTTGACTAAGCTGTAGTTACGAAGTTTTGGTCGTCAAACAAACAAACATTTGCTGCACATAAATGTCGGAATTGAAAGTTAAATGAATTATACAATTTTTCAAGCGATCTTCTGATTGACAACGTTGATTTAACAATAAGAATCTCAAATTATTCCATCAGACAGTTTTGTAAGGCACAGGAAATATTCTCTGTATAGAAATGTAATCATGTATAATAATTACAGACATAGTGTTAATGTATTAGTTATATGGAGCAGGTGTGCTGTGTAATAACTGCATAATTGAGATACTTGATTCTTTTAATAGATTTCTGAACTCGTAGTAGAAGTCTTGCATAAAAATCGACGAAAACATTCCTTTACAATTTATTATGAAAAGCGATAAAAACAGAAAAGTTGGTTTTAGGTGTTTGTTTTTTTGTTTTTTTATTTTTTTGCAAACTTTTTAGCTAGCAAAGCGTCAGCTTTGATAGCTTAAGTTAACAGACAAAATTTTGAGGTCGTCTCAAAGTTCAATGAGTGCAAACTGCCACTGGAGGCTTAACCACTAAATGTCTACGCCACAAAAAGTAGTTCTTATGTATTGCAGGAAGATTGCAAACTCTGCATGGAAGTTCATCTCCTAGGTGTTTTGGCTCACTTGAGCGCATCGTGTTCGAAATGACTCTGACCAGAGTCCTCTAAGAAGTTGCAGACGACAATTTCAATTGTTGAAAATTCTAAGATATTTATCTCTTTATGTGGAAAACGATGTGGAAAATGAAGAAATTGCTTGTAACAAGCAATTTCTTCATTTTCCACATTGTTTTCCACAACTGGGCGTAAAAAGGAGGGATTGTGTGGGAATGGGCTAACTCCTTGGTAACTTTTACCTCATTTCTTTATCATGATAACGTTTGACAAAAAAAAATACTGAACAAAACGATGCTTTGCTAGCTTACTGTAGTTTTCAGTACTTTGATTTTTAATTAAAGTGGCTCTTAAACAGATTATGGGTGAAAAACTTTCGCTCTCAATTGCAAACCTTCTAACTTTGGTACTGTAAGACATCTGGAAAAACGTGAATGACCTGATTTAGTTACGAAATTAACTGTTCATAACTTTAGAAAAAAAATGAAAGAATAGACGCAAAATAAATTTTACGTTACGTAACGCTAAATTAGTAAACGAAGCACGGCCCCTAAGGAACTGGAATTCCTCGGGTAAATACGGTTTCTTTCGATTTCACCGAACATTGCATTATTTATGGTTTCTATGACGTTTCAGCGACGTAATTGGTGTCCGCAAGCAATTCACTTCACCCAAAGACAAAGGTCCAAATTCATAGACACTTCAGGCGACAATTTAGAAATTAGAAATTTCCAAAGCCTTTTTTCGGGAAAGGGGCGTCCAAAAGCATTATTGTATGGAAATGGGTAAACCCATTGCTACCAAATAATACTACAAAAACATTGTTAGAAAAAGGAGAAATGGCTTGTAACAAGCCATTTCTCCTTTTCCTGGAATACTTTAAATCTACCATATTATGTCATTATTTTCACACTTGGAAATGTCGTCTGCAAGTTCTTTTAATTTGGACCAGTCCAAAATGTTGTTGTTTGGGAATGAGTTAAATGGAACGAGAACGAATTTTCAGTAGAACACTCACCCTCTTACCTTGACTCGATACCGCTTTCAATCAAAATGCAAAATACTTTTCCTAACTTTGATCAGGGAATTAACTGACAGATCGCTGACTCCGACAGGATGTTCCACTTCGATACTAAACGACTTTATTTCACTACCGGTCTATATGAATGTTTTGATTGGTAGACTGATTGGCAACCGAGATTGAGGGATGACGGTTCGCGACTATCAATAAGAATAAGGGTCAGAAAATATCCGGACTTATGACTCGTTCTCGAAAACCATTCAACATTTTGAAAAAAAAACTTACTATTCTTGTTCAAAATATTCTCCATCTATGTCTTAGAACTTTTGCTATCTCCGTGGGAGCTTTTGTATTCCCGCTGTGAACCATAACGTAGACCTACTGTTGTTTTAGGTACTATATAACAGCAGATATCAAGGCCGCCCTGATCTTATATTTCTTTCCGTCAAAGAATTTGTTCAATTCTGAAAACAAATAAATTGACATGGTGCGAGGCGAGGGCTATAAGGAGGGTGAGACAACAATTGCCATTCGTAAGAGTTGATAACCTCCACTGTGGCTGAGGCGGTATGAGAGGGGCGTCATCTGGAAGAAGGAGGACATTTTTCAGTGCTAACCTGGGAGCTTTTCTCTAATTTTTTTCAGAATTACTTCAGAATAGTACTTGGCAGTGACAGTTTGCCCTTATGGCATGAAATGAGCAAGCATCATTTCTCGTGAATCCCAAAAGGCAACAAGCATGACTTTGCCAGCCCAAGGAGACAGCTTAAACTTTTAAGGAGGTGGGGAACTAGCTCGTTTCCACTGCTTTGATTGAACTTTTGTCTAGGGTTCAGAATAATGACCCACATCTAATCTCTAGTGGTAATGCGGTTTAGAAACTTATCTCCTTCACAATTTAAACGGCTTAAATTTTCTTTTGCATTGGTTACACTGGTTGCCTTTTGATCTATGGACAGATTTCTAGACATCAACCTGGCACTTACCTTACTCATGCCTAGGTGATCGTGTCAAATCTTGTGTGTTGATGCCGTACCGATGCTTAATTTGTTGGCTGCCTCATCCAAAGATAATCGACGATTTTTGTTGACAAAAGCTTTAAAGCCATATATTCCCTCAAAACACACTATCAAATTAAAAAACATACTTCAGGCATAAAAGCATAAATAAATATGACAATTGAAATAATTAGATCGACATAATTCTACGCAGTAAGCCTACACTTCACGAAAGAAGTTACGATATTTTGATATGTGACCCACTACAATTAAAGGTTTGTTTACATGAAAATATGACGTCAGTGATGACGTTTTAATTTTCGCTAGTCATTCAAACGACTACCTAGATCACGAAGATGAACGAAATTGTCCGTAAAGTCTAGTCATCAGCACCCGTGCATATAACAGTCAATTCCGAAGATTAGCAAAGATTTCCGGTGTAGTATCGTGTGCATTTGCCTCGATTTCAAAATGTAAACAAACACAAATTGAAACTGTCAAGAAAAACACAAAATACTCTTTCTAGGGAACATCACCCATACACTGCTTTTGCATATCGATATTTAAAAAGCTATTGTTTGTTTTAGGAATCAAAAAAGCGTTAGATTATTTCAAGTATTTTTTTCTTCCTGGGGGGGGGGGAGGGCAGATATGGCTTAACATAGGTCACCGCCTCAGCTTGCCGCCCAGTCCTAGTCCTGTCATAAACACTTGTTCTGCCTTCACGAAACTGAGAACCAATTTGTAGAAGATTGAACGTGATACACATTTATCAGAAAATCTCTTTTAAGCCTCTGAAAGATATGGCAGGGCTTTTCACCTGCAACCAGAAACGTATTTACAGAGCGTTGTTCCTCTGACAAAGTACCCATGATAGACGAAATACCTATCATTTATCAGAGTACAAAATGCTGTGTAAACGCAACTATGTAAACTGACCACGTTATTGGCGAATGAATGTAGTTTTCACCAATATATAATAATTGTATATATCTGCACGTGGAAAGAGGGGAGCATGAAAAGTCCGGATATTTTCTTATCGTCCCTCGTGAAACGATTGATCTATCAAATCTAACATTGAGACCGGAAGTGAACTCTTAATTTCAACGTTAGTCTACATTCATGTGAAGCAGTTTTGCTTGTTTGACGACTAAAACATCGTAACTAAACTTATTCAAACTGCAGTTACGTTATTTAGGTCCTCCACCATACATTAAATTATATTGTTTCAATGTATTAGGTGCTGGCAATGGCGAAATAACGCCGTTTAACCCTTTCCTGTTGTCGTTTTTGTTGTTGTTATTGTTGTTTATTTGTTTGTTTTTGTTAAATTTTTTTGTGTGTTTGTGTGTGTGTGTGTTTATCTTCAAAATTTTAGACCTGTCAAATTTAAAGGTTTTGCAGACGACAATTCAAAGTCGATTTTATTGGAAAAATAATCATTCTGTAGTGTAGAAAAAACGCGGAAAATGAAGAAATTGCTTGTTACAAGCAATTTCTTCTTTCTCCACAATGTTTTCTCAAGTATAAAAATACAGGGTTGTAATAACCAGGGGTTGAACAGGAAATGGTTAATATTTTAGTAGATCCTGTTGAAGCACATTGGGACGCACCAGCTATCCGTCAATTTTACCACTGAACGTAACGGCGCTGATGCTGCGTTCAATTACTGGAGAAAAATAATTTGATTGTACTATTTGAAAACCTAAAATTGAATTTACATTATGATAAACGATCGCAACCTTTCACAGATGAAGTTCAAGAATTCTAGTGCAGTGGGTTTCTTGTGAGTCAACGTCATGGCTTTAAACATACAACACACAAACAAACAAACAATTCTGACACTTGTTTAGCGTAGGTATACAGGTAAATACAAACTCGGAAAGGCACCATCTGGAATGTCCGAAAAGGTGAATACAAGATTGTGCTCAACACTTTTTTTCTGTTGTTTTTACTAAATTGTAAAAAGGTAATATTGTTTTTTCAAAGCGTCTTTCCTTAAAATGCGAGTGTAAAAGAGTAGACCGGTACACTATGGAAATCAACTCTTACATTATAAGAGAAAGCCCGATGTACGGACGGCATTCTACCAAAATCTTTCAACATCTTGAAATAACCTGTAGTTACGTGGTTTTAATGGAACAAAGACGATATGAATTACTTCACTTTAAAAATGTACTTGGTCGGATTTAAGGTTACTGATCTGAAAGAATTATAATAATAACGCTAATAAGAATGTGTATTTGTTATTCTAAATTATTGTTTTGATAAAAACCTACTGGAAATGAGAAACCGAAGCTCAAAGATATGTAGCTTCTATAATAGATAATGGAAAATAAGGTGATGCTTAGTTGACCGAACGGATTGGAACCATGAATTTCCCTTCAGATACAATTTCATAAGAACAAGGGTGGGAGTAAGCTCTCCGTCCCTCCTCAAAAAAATTGATAGATATAGTTATAGAAACCTCTTAGACTAAAGAGTCTACTAGAAAAAACATTGCCATGTCTTTACCTTAGCCCCTCCCCCAATTAAACCACTGTCTACATGCCTGGCTATCAGCGGTTGAACCCGTAATACAAGGTGTATATAAGTGCCAATTCAGTACCAGCTTGTTAAAATGATCAGCGCAAACAGCATGCATGCCTGTATTATGAGAGTAGATATTTTCAACTCCATCAGAATGTCAAAATTTGCTTGGATGCATATAGTTTATCATATAGTTTCTACTTCTTCTTTTGTCGAACTAACTTTCAAATAGCTGCGATCGGTTAAGAGATTTGTTACTAATAATAGAAACAACCTTTGCACGTTCGCGCTGTGCTTTTTTATAAGGCTGGACAAACAAGGACTGTCCTACCATATGATTATTATGATAGACATGGAAACTTGAAAATCTGCCCATTCCCACACACTGACGGTTTTAAACGCCCCCTAATATGAAAGCTTTAAATAAAACTTTTAAAGATGTTATTTTGTATACAAAATCACTACCTTCAATCGTTGTAGCTGAACGAATAGTGGTGGCTATTTCGCTTCCGAGTCTATGTTATCAGTGAGCAACCTAAACCTCGTGAGAATAAATAAATAAATAAATAAATAAAATTAAAAATATGAAAATTAAAACCTACTTTTGATGCCATGGATTTGGCTAGAACTTGGTTGAATAACTAAATCTGTCCTTTTCCTGCCGCCGAGGTCATGCCTGTTCTCTCTTTTTATAAAAACGAAAACATTATTTCACTGCCATTATTCGCAGAATCGTGATGGGAGAAATATGTTCTATCGGACGTCTATAATGCAACCATTTTAAGGAATTGACTGATCGCTCATTCCACTGGCCACGCCCTCCGACTCAAACAGTAAGTTCCTAAAACGATATTAAATGGCATTATTTTGCAAAATACATGGCATATATCATTTAACGCATTCCCACACAATGGCGATTTTTGACGCCCGCCAAGAAAATTAGTTTTGAAAACAATGCGTTTAATGAAGAAAATGCTTGAAACAAGAAATTTATTCATTTTTTACAATGTTTTCTTTCCAGAAAGAAGAAAATCTAAAAAAATTCAAATTGTTGTCTGCAACTTCTTTCAATTTGGACAGTCTAAAATTGTGTCATCTGGTAATGGGTTAAGATCATTAAGTTTTGAAAATATTGTTGAAAAGAATATGTCTGTCTGATTTGTGTATGGAGAAAATAGTATTGCCTTATTTCTCTTTCAATACGTGACATAACAGTATTAAATTGCATGGGGTCTGGTGTTTTAACGGACCGAAAACCGTCACTTTTAAATATCTCTGGTGATAGGAAAAGATTACAAGAGGAATGTTTGTACGGTGCCCCTGAATTGACCGATCGCTGGTCCCGTCGTGCACTGTCTCCATAGACCCCGCCCATTAACTCCGACAGGAAGTTCCGCTTCGATTTTAAAGGAGGTATTTTGCAAAATTTATGGCAAGTAGCATGTAACAATAAAATTAAAATGGTTAGTGAGAGACCTAAACATCGTAACTACAGCTTGAATAAGCTGTAGTTACGATTTCTTAGTCGCCAAACCAACCAAAAAGGTTAATAAAAATGGCGGCCATTGTTTGGGTTGAAAGCTCATGTCCGGGCTGAATAAATGATTTGATTGGTCGGTTGATTCCTTGATGGACAGTCGCGATTGGTCAATTGACGGATCGCTGGCACACACCCACTCAACTTCAACAGAGAGTTCGACTTTGATATTAAAGATTGTTATCTGTAAAAATAATGGCCATCAACTAGTAACATAAAAGTTAAATGGTTGGTTGACGACCTTTATGCAGTAACTACAGCTTGGGTAAGCTGTTGTTAAAATGTTTAAGTCGCGAAACCAACAAAAATACTTAATTTAAATGTCAGCTCATGTTGGAGTTTAAATTTCACTTCCGTTTCAAATGTGTGTGTGTGTGTGTGTGTGTGTGTGTGTTCGTATTGATTAATCTATTTATTATCTGATAATTGATTATTCATTTTAAGCAATAGTATTTTCTATGGAGAAACATGATAACCACATACAACTTTCTACCCAAAAAGAAAGATATATTTGAAAACCTTAATGTGTGTTCTGTAACTTCTGTGATTTTCGACCAGTCTAAATTCTTGTGCCAAAAAGAGTCAACATTCTCAAAATAACGTTTATTTGCATCGATAAATATATTTTAATATCTAATTTTATGTTCCATTGAAGCATGGATATAAGCTGAAAATAGAGCAAACAACTTCAAAAATGGCTTTAAAACTTATTATTATTCAATACACAACGTTTCGGCCATTAGCCTTTTTCAAGTGTAAGATATAAAATTGAAGCATGGAGAAAACTAAGGAACAAAACCAAGAAATCCATGCCAAAAACACAAGCGTATTCACAAACATTTGTTTACTCCTGTTTCTTCTAGAAGCTCGATCATAAATAACAGAATTAAAGTCAAGTGACTTGCACTTAATTTGATTATCTCTGAGAGCATAATCAACACAAAAGATTTCCTAATGTTTGAGGGCGTGGTCCAACATGCTGTGTCGGCTTTTAAGTCAGAATTCGGATGCAAACAAACAGTATTCACACCATAGCATGTGAATCGACTTACATAATGCGTTTTATCTAAATATTGTGCTAAATGAACTTATTTCTTGCCGAACGGTACGACATCCTGTTATTATATAGTATCAATATGTGACAAAAACAGCGAAACTACAGCTTAGAACTTGTTCTCGCCCATCGACGTAGATTGTACCTATCAGTATAATCTATGACGGGAGTATTGATACAAAACCTTGTATTTGATTCGAGCTGCGTATGAAAATTTGGATATTTCACCAGGCCGAAGGTCGAGTAAAATATCAAATTAGTCTGTGCGTCGAGAATCCATTACCGTGTTTTGTATCTCTAATACATTGAATATTAATTTTTCCTACGCGCCGAGAATTGAATATAAGATTTTTATCACTACTACACCAGAGCATTATATATTAACGAATTTTTTCCATATAAGATAAAATTAGCTACAAAATTACATAATAACGATATTCTCGGTGTGATGTCATTTTATTTGGAAAGTGACGTCATATAAAGGGTGGAGGTGTCGATGTTTCTAGAACTTGGGGAAAAAAAGACAAATGCGTCAAATCAAGCCCAAACGAGCATTTATCATTGAATATGAGCCTGATGTGGTCTTCAGGATAATCTGGTGTCTAGCAAAGGTTTAGCGGAATCACGTGGGTTTTTAACATTCACTGCATTCGGTTGTCGACCCAAAATGACCTTATTTACATATGACCCAAATTCAACAAAGAATTGAAATAACCAACGTTCTGAATTATATCACGTTAAATAGTTTGTCCAAAACTATAGTAAGTGTCCATATTCATATATAATCTTTCGACATTTTTTTACTGGTCAAAAACTGGCTAGCGAATTTAACTCCAGGTGACTTCACGATGACGTTGATTTGAGAGAGTTCACACTAAAAGCGAGATTTCAACGGTTAACTATCCCAAAATTCATTGCAACTGTCCCGGTGAATTACCGGCGAGATTAACAGACTACGTAGACTAATAAGAAAATAGCCAAGACGCTCTCTGATTTTCAGAATATTGTATTCAAACAATACATGTAGAATGCTCTATTCAAATAATATATTAGAGCGAAGAGAAATGATAAAAATCTGCGAGATGAGAACAACAACAAAAACATCGATACTACCGTTTGGTACGGAATCCTGTGTCCGCCACTTACTCGAAAGGAACTCAACAAAAAGAAATTAGGGGCTCTAAATTCCACTTTTCTCGGCCTAATCACTAAATAACAAATAGTCCCGATAAAAATCCAATAGCGCAAATAAATACAGATCAGTACCGCAAAGAGTCGACAATAGCATGCTAAAAGGAGAAACATGAAATTTAAGTGGAACTACTCTCGAGTTTGTACTTGTCCGCGTTCAATTGAAGTATCTCATGGGATAAATTGGTAGGTGTGTATTGTTTTCGTCTTAGTCTGCCATATACTCTTGGTTACAAAGATAGCCGCTATTGATCATATCATCATAACCAAAAGAACCTGCAAAATGTTTTTAACCCGTTTTCAGACGACAAAAAATTAGACTTGTCCAAAATGAAATAAAAAAAAAGGAAAAATAGTGGCAGGCAAAATTACAAAATATTTGTTTTTTCTTGGTATAAAACAATGTGGCAAAAAAGATTTTTTTTCTTAAAAAAAGATTTCTTTCACCCTATCTGCCTATCTTATTATATATATGTATATACTGCCTAACTCCCCTTTCGGGTATTACTGACATTGTCTTCTAAGTTTTCTTTTCATACGGATCGTGATTGGATGTTATTACCCATTCCTGCACAATGACATTTTGAAACGCCCCTCAATATGACAGCTTTTGAAGACATTTTGGAGAATGAAAAAAAATGCTTGTTACATGCAATTTATTCATTCTCCACAATATTTTCTACCCTAGAAGAAGATTTCTTCATCTTAAAATTGTTGTCTTCAACTTCTTTCAACTTGGACTAGTCTAAAATTTTATCGTCTTGTAATTGTTTTCTACCCTAAATCACAAAGGTTTTGAAGATTTCATCAACTTCAAATTGTCGTCTGCAACTTCTTTGAATGGAATGTTCCAACATTCTATCGTGTGGTAATGGGTTAACCCTTTCCTGTTTTCAAAATTTTAGACCTGTCCAAATTCAAAGGTTTTGCAGAATAAAATTCAAAGTGGATTTCAATTGAAAACTAACCATTCAGCGGGGTAGAAAATATTGTGGAAAAAGAAGAAATTGCTTGTTACAAGCAATATCCTATTTTTCTACAATGATTTCTTAGTTATAAAATCACAGGGACGTGAAAAACAGGGATTGAATAGGAAAGGGTTAATATCATTGGCACTCGTACAGTATGCAAAACGAATACGTAATTCCAGAATCTCGTATACGAATCATAAATATCATAACTTTAACATCTTTAATGTTTTAGAGTAAATTACAACATACACCCATTCCTCCCATATTGTAACAAATTACCGCATACTCCTTCATTTTAAAGTCACTAAGGAAACACTTTATTGGAAAGCAATTTCTCCTTTTCTTAATATGTCTTCTAGCCTATATGGCTCTTATTTTTTTTTTTTTTTTTTTTTTTTTTTTTTTTTAATTTCAAGCCACTTTGAAATGTGGTAAGCAACTTCTTTGAATTTAGATTTTAATTCAGTTAAATTTTTTGTCCTTTGGATACGGGTTAATTGACACTAGTTTAGCAATTTAAAAAAAAAACATATTAATTTTCTAGCTTTTTATTTCTTTTAATTATTAACGTACATGAAACAAGGTGAAACTTCACTGGTAGATAGATAATACCTAGTAGAAGTTCAAAGCTGTAGAACGATAACTCTGCTCTGTGTTATTTCTTCCGAAGATCCTCTGTATATGTACATTATATAATACTATATATTCAAAAAAAAAATCAGAAATTCACCCTTTTGTACCTTTTTGTATAAACATATTACTATTATTTTATTTACAGACCAATCAACATGAAACTTCATAGATAAACAAATCTCCTAGTGTTTTCTTCCGTATTTGAGTTACTGCCCCTCTGTAAATTCTTGGGTAATTGACGAATCCGACAGGAAGTTCTACTAACGCCGTTATTTTGCTAAATTCATGGCCAGTAACATGTAACAAAAAGGCAATTTTTTGTGCTTGTACGACTTAAACGTCGTAACAACAGCTTGAATAAGCTGTAGTGTCGAAAATTAAGTCGCCAAACAAACAAATTACTTAATGTATATATTGGCTTATATCGAAGTTCAAAGTCCTCGTCCATTGTGAATGAATCCTATGATTGGTCTATTGATCATTTGATGGGCGACCGAGATCCGTCAGTTGCCCTTCATTGTCTTACGGACATTGTATATATTTATATCATATTACGGATACAAATGGTTAAGAAGATGGATATATGTGAATAAGGGGATGTACCGCATTAACCCATTCCCACACAATCTCATTTTTACGTCCCTCTAGAATAAAAAACCTGCCGAGTAAGTTCTTCATTATCCACAATGTATATACCCTACAAGTGTTGAATTTCAGTTAACTTGAAAATGTTATCTTAAACTTTTTCTTAAAAGTTTAACGCTTTCCCGTACAATCACTGGTTTTTCGCCCTTGTAATTTTATACTAGAGTAAACTTTGTGAGAAAAGAAGAAATTGCTTGTAACAAGCGATTTCTTCTTTTTCAACAATGTTTTCTACCCCACTGAATGGTAATATTTCAAATTAAATCCACTATAATTTTTCGTCTGCAAAACCTTTGAATTTGAGACAGGACTTAAAATAATTTAAAACAGGAAGGTTTTAATTTTTTTTCTTCCTGGTAATGTGCTAAAGAATATTTTCAATTTCATATTTGCATCTCTGACTCACCATTTTCTTTTCCTTCACTGACAATCGATTTCGACGGGGATGCCCAATTGACTCTTTTTAACACATTTCTACGAATTAAACGCCTCCAAGAAAAAGCATTGGAATACATTACTTGTTTTATTTATTCTTTTATACCCCGAAGGATTAAGATTTTTAAAATTTCATCATTTTCCAAATTCTTGTCTGCAACCTCTTTGAATTTGGACATGTCTAAAATTTGTGTCGTTTGTTAATGGGTTAATTTTCCAAATTCGCTGCCGGCAGGCATACTTGTATATACGTTTGATTCTTGCTGCCGATTTTTTTTTTTTTTTTTTTTTTTTTTTTTTTGAGGGGGGGCATTTTCTCCCATGACCGTTAACTTAGTTCTCGTAAAAAAATACTGTAATTTCTTTCCAACTTGATCTTCAATCACTCATTTGATTTCTTTTTAACTTTCACCCATTCCCACACAATCCCGCTTTTTAATGCCCCTCTAGCTTTTTTTTAAGGAAACATGGTGGAAAATTAAGACATTGCTTATGGCAAGCAATTTCTTCATTTACCACAATGTTTTCTACCATAAAAGACAAATTTTCAAAATTTCAAAGACTTTAAATTGTTGTCTGCAACTTTCAATTTGGAGCAGTCTAAAGTTTTCTTGTGTGACAATGGGTAAAAGATATTAACAACATCGCGCGCGGGGATGAATACATTTATATAATTGGTATGACTGACGGTCTTGGAAGACATTTGGCTGTCTTATGCCTACCCGAAGGTTGTTCACATCGAATTTAGGATGACAATTTGTTCACAAGCGGATTATACATATTTCACAGTGACATTGGGATACAGAAACATCGTAAACACAGCTAGCTTATTTTGGTTGTATTTACGATGTCTTAGTATCATATAAACTTATTGGGATAGTAGGGTACTAAAATAATCTAAACTTCTTCAATGAACAATGCACATTTATTTATGTCAAAACGCAAGCAAATTAACATACATGCAATCATAACAGTTATATAACATGAACGTTATGTCTATGCAACAATTTCTGATTCACTTGAATTACATATATGTATACAGCTCGTAGCAAAGACAACAATTCAAAGATCTCTGGGCTTGAAACCCATTTATATACTAGGCTGAATTGACCAATCGCGTCTATCAATCAAGGAATAAACCGACCAATCAAATAATATATTCAGCCCGGACCTGAGCTTATCAACTCTAACATTGGCGCCATTTTTGTTAACCTTTATTGTTTGTTTGGCGACTTAAACGTCGTAACTACAGCTTATTCAAGATGTAGTTACGACGTTAAGGTCACCAACCAACCATTTTACTTTTTTGTTATATCATACTGGCCATAAGTTTTACAAAATAACGCCGTTAGATATCGAAAAGGGACTTCCTGTCGGAGTCGGTAACCGTGGACAACGACGTAAGTGGGCGGGGCCAGCGATTGGTCAATTTGCAAAACATGAAGCATAATGTTTAAAACAGGTGCAAGGGAGATAAAACAGTCGATCGACCAATCCAATCATGTATTTAGACAGGGAGTGAACCTTCAACTGCTACTAAGTATTTTTGTATAATTGCTTTCAAGCTGTATTTGCGACACCTTAGTCGAAAACTAACCATGTTAATTTTTGCTTCATGCAAACTGATGATAATTATGCAAAAAATACCATTTGATATTTAACCCATTCCAACTCACCCAAATTTTAGACAGGTCCAAATTGAAAGAAGCTGCAGACGATATTTTCAAGTTGGTGGAATTTAAATTTTCTTTGTCTTTTTGGATAGAAAACTTTGTGGATAATGAAGAAATTGCTTGATACAAGCAATTTCTTCATTTTCCACAATGTTTTCTTGAGGGGCGTAAAAAGGAAGGCTTTTGTGGGAATGGGTTAAGTGTTAAAGGTCATTGGGTGTGGCTTGCCACCTGTCAATTTAATACAGGATATTTAGTGTAGGTGTAGGAAGAACATGGTCGAATTCCGAAGGAATATTTTGGTATCGGATCATTGGTGGAAACGTAGACATCGTGAGTACAGCTTGAATTACCGTTACAAATTTTGCACGATCGACGAGATGTTGGATAAAAACTTTGCAGCTCCGGTCTAGATGAATGATTTGATTGGTCAATCATTTTTATTGTTGTTGTTGTTGTTGTTGTTTCTATTTTATTATATTTTATTGATGATTCGTCAAGCTACGGATTGCAAGCCACGCACACGGCACTCAATCAGCTAAACTTGTCAGAAATATCAAACGGCAGTAGTTTGCAAAATATACGGTCGAGTGCGTAAAGGGCGATCTATTGGTGGGTGAGTTAAATATCGTAACCACAGCTTATTCAATCTGTAGTTACGACATTTAGGTGGCTCGCCAACAAATGTACATGTATATGATAAGATACAGTTGACCAATCGCTGATGTCAATCAAAGAAAGAAACGACCAATCAAATCATCCACTTTGATCAGAAGTGAAATTGAACTCCAACATTGGCCGACATTTTTGTGAAGCATTCATCCAAGTTGTAGTTACGACGTTTAGGTCGCCAAACAACCATTATATTTTTCATTACATGCTACTGGGCATAAATTTTGCAAGATAACGCAGTTTAAAATCGAAGTGAAACTTCCTGTCAGAGTCAATGGGCGGGGCCAGTCATTGGTCACTTACGATTTTGGCATCAGAGAATTTCACAAGGCGAAAATTTTGGACACTAGTCTGTGTAGTCTAGCCAGAGGTCATTACTTCTCAGGAGGCCCCCCTTTCGCTAGAGGGATGGCATATTCAAAGCAATTTCAACACACAAGCTGTAAAAGATTTAACTGGAGTCACTTGAGCGCCTGTATCGCTCCTCAGGCCTGTATATTGATTTAGAGATGTAAATAATGTTTTCAGTATATAATATATTATCCGAGTAATCTTTGCAAACTTTGGAAGAGTTCCAGAGAAGAATTCTTCATTATTTTACTGAAGACATGTCACGTCATATTAAATTCATTTACTAAGTCAGATGTTAAGGCATTAAGTTCTATAATAATAAATCTTGTAGTGCTATTCAAACCATCTTGGACATTAGAAATAGAAAAAAAATGAAGTAGGTAATCTTTGACAGTATTTTAACCCTTTCCTGTTTCAAAATTTTGTAGACCTGTCGAAATTCAAAGGTTTTGCAGACGAAAATTTAAAAAGAATTTAATTTATAAATAACTATTCAGTAGGGTAGAAAATATTGTGGACAAAGAAGAAATTGCTTTTTACAAGCAATTTCTTCTTTTCCCACAATGTTTTCTCAAGTATGAAATCACAAGGATGTAAAAACAAGTGATTGTACAGGATAGGGTTAAGTTTGAAGGGAGACAATCCAGTGAGATGGTTTACCTGTTCAGCAGCAGTTACATCTCTTGATCGATACCACCCCCCACCCCATCAATACCATGTTTTTCAATCAATCTTTTCCCCAACAGAATCTGATAAAGGGTCATCAAAGAACCAATTCTGTGATAACTAGTTAAAGTCACTGAAGTATATTCTAAAAAGAAGATTTTCAAAGTTTTCACTAAATAACATATAAGAAATTTAGCCCCTCCCATAAAAGCCGTGTTTTTCATCTCTCAATGCATCTGACAAAGGGTAGCCGAAGGATCATTTCTACGAAATTTTGTTATAATCCACGTAGTGGTTTCTGAGCAGAAGATTTTCAAAGTTTTCATTATTTACCATACATTGAAATTATACCTACCAATAAAATCCAAGTACTAAACCCTATTACAATCATTTCATTGCATCTGATTGAGAATCACCAAAGGATCAATCATGTGACATGTGACAATCCAGTCAGTGGTTTCTGAGAAGAATATTTCTAAAGTTTTCACTATATACCATCAACTGCATGACAAACGTTTTTTTTGAAAGAGTCTTTTAAAGGTAACCAAGGATCATTTCTGTGATATTTGGTTGAAATCCATGAGTAGATTTCTAAGGAGATGATTTTTCAAAGATTTCAACATACTGCATATATGGAAATTGGCCCCGCCCATAAAAAAACATGTTTTCATCCGATCAAAATTCTTTGAGGGAATCTAATAAAGCGTCAAACAGGGATCATTCCTGTGAATTTTGGTTGAAATTTGTACCTTGCTTTCTGTGGAAAAAATACTAAGGACGGACGCACACACGATGGAAACAACATCATGAAATAGCTCGCTGACTTTCAGCCAGAGGAGCTAAACTCATTAGGGATTGTGTAACCCTTTCCCGTTTTTTTTCAAATTTTAGACTAAACTAAAATTAAAAAGGCTTCAGACGACAATGAAAATTGAATGCAATTTGAAATGAAATCATCCCATGTGGTGGAAAATATTGTGGGAATATTGTCACAAGCAATTTCTTCTTTTCCAGAATGTTTTCTTAATTATACATTAACAGCGACGTAAAATCCCGGATTTGTACAGGAAATGGTTAAAGTACATTCATTTGATTTTTGTTTGGTGACGTTTTAGAAATCATAATTCTTGAAGAAGTAATGCATTGGAACCTAATCCTTGCTCTGAGATGGCCTTATAAACTAATAATAAGAATAGCTGTAAACATTCCTTTATCTGATGGAAAACCATCACTATTCATTGTGAATGATACTTGTCACAATTCTTATTTTCACTGTGATACTTAACAACACTACAACAGAAGAAAATCTAAAAAAATCATTTGGTAGAATGACGGCAATCCATCACTGATAAGAAAGTTGGTGACGGTATCACAAGTATTGTAATTCTGAAAGTTTTTATCTTTTTGAAATCGTGGTAAGATTTAGGAAAAAACAACATAGTGCATTGTGGTAGCATTTTGTTGTATGTATATGGTATTTGCCCATTAGCTCAGTTGGTAGAGCACTTGACGTTGCGGGTTCGATCCCAGGGCTGCCAAACTATGAAGAAGACACTTTGAACCGAGGCCGCGTGTGACGGTGCATGTTAAAGAACCAGTCAGGGTTCTCAGTAAATTCATCCTATTTACTTGCACTATCCCCGTAAAATCTATTTGCATTCTAGTGCTGTCGTTTATATAGGCTTATTGCTATGGTTGAGACGATAAATAAACAGAAATACACACGTGCACATTTAGTCGATGAAAGGTTTACACCTTTTATTGTCAGGGCAATGTTTTAAATTTAATTAAGGGTGATTTATAACCATCTTAGAAAAAAATCATAATGTGTGTCATATTTCAGCTGATAAGTAATGTCTATCAATAAAACAACGACAGAATTTTATTCCAGGTGGAGAGATTTCATAACTTTATACAAGACTTCAAGGGAAACGTTTTTGACAATTTCGAAAGAGGATTTATCCAAATTTTCTAACGCGGCCTTAAACCAATACAGAGTCTTATATCACATCTATAGTATAATATTCCTTTCATATTCGGGTCAAAATTCAAAGAGTAAATCGTCGTTGTCGACCTTAATGTCGTAACGTCAGATTAAAAAAGCTTTAGTAACGATGTTATGTCGCCCGTTAAAGGAATTGTTTGAAATATTCGGCGGAGGTTAACTATGCACTTCCGGTTGAAAGTTCGAAAGGAATGATAATGTTGTTAAGGCGCTTTTATTGAACGAAATCGCTATTACACTGACTACTGATATGTCAGTTTTAACGGTTTGATGAAATATGAGCCCATTCGTGACATTTCCAACAATTACACACGTGCGTTAAGTAAAGACTCAGATCAGCCTGTGCATCCGCTTAGTCTGATCAGAGTCTTCACTCTGTGCTCCGTAGATAGATACTAACCCAAAGCTTCTGTAAACAATCAGCGAATATAATCTAATTGCCCCGAATGGCTTTCCAGGGTGCTCAATGTATGCGAGTCACGCACATGCGAAATGGTTGGAAATGTCACGCATAGGCTCGTATAAGGTCAGGATAAGAAAAACAAACATTGGTCGATCGTTTTTGAGTCAGCTAGAAGAATCTGTAGGTTGGACGTTTAGTAGCCCGTAAACAAAATTGTTACTTGAAAAACATGTCGGGAATCAGTATTTTTATTTCAGGTCGAAACAAATGGTTTGATTGGTCAATCGAGTTTTTGATTGAAAGTGGCCATCCATCAATTATCAAAACTAAAGTGAGTTAGATGAAGAACGTTCGTCCTTGTATGAAAATTCTTCCGAGAATGAATAATATCGACCCGAGTCAGTTTTATCTGTGTATACCGCGCCTGTATGGTGCTCGTGCACAATTGAAATTATCCCTCATTGCAAGGTCGGCGACACTTTTCTTTAGAAATGATGGAGCGAGTTAAATATTCAAATTCAGCTTAATTAGTCAAAACTAATTCAATTGGAGTTTCGAATAATCAAGTTCCCCCATTAATTGACAAAATTATGCTAGAATTTGCATCTAATAAACCAAAACCCTTTAAATCATTACAAGTTAATGTTGTGTTTTTACGAAATAATACGTTTAGAAAGAAACATGGCGAAAAGAGAAAAAATCCTGATAACCAGGAATATCTTCTTTTCCAACAATATTCTCTATCAAAGGATTTCAAGATGTCATCAACTATAAATTGTCGACTGTAACTTCTTTCAATTTGGACTGGTCTCATTTTGTGTGTGTGGTAATGAGTTAATTAGCAGGTACTTCAATGCCAAACGACACCCCCAAACAGAAAGTTTTCAAGATGACCTACAAAAATAATAGTAATTTAACCCTTGTCAGGCTGAACCCGGGATTTTCCGGTTTTGGCAGGAGATGTAGACCAAGATCATCCTGCACATAAGTGCAGTCTGATCTTGGTCTACACCTCCTGTTTGTAATTTTCCTGCTAGAATCGTTTAAGAAATCGATTTTTAAAAAGAAATATTGATTTTTGAACAACAAGTTCTATCAGTGCTTTCATCCCCTTGATTTTACGGCAATTCGGTAAGTAATTTATACAGCATGACAAGGGTTAAATAAATGAAATACTTAAACGAAGAGGACGTCAACTTCCATTCGTTCGAATATCTTTCCTTAATAAGGTGCACGTCGGACGCTCACTCAAGAAATCCAGGGTTTGATCCCGGTCGCTGCACATATCCTTTCCGACATTTGTGTCCCACCAGTGAATAGATGGATAATCGTAAATCCAACTGGGATGAGCAGCAAGAGGCTCGGAAAGGATGTAGTGGTAGTGCTTGTGTGAGAAACACCAGGGATCCATGGTTAGGTGCTCCAGCCACAGTGATATGACTGAAATACTGTTAAAAGTGATGTTAAACCCCGTTTAATATGATTTTTAAGATCCACCAAGCAAGACAGTGATTGTCCTGTTAAAAGGTTTAACACGTGAACTAAACTATCAAAATCCCTATTAACCACTTTAGGAAATGCACAAAATATCAACATACACAATCAATAAATCAATGATCTCTTAGAATAACACGCAAAAAATATTATAGCGAAACAAGACGTGTATTCAGAATGGTCAAACGGACTGTGCCATGGTTCCCTGTATTGCGTGTTTATCAAAAGTTTGTCCAAGCTTAGAACGGCCTGGAACTACCCATTGTCAACAATAAAATCTTCAACCCTGTATCTTAATGTGACAATCCGCATTTTCTATTTGGACAAATCTACTTTCTTTTAAGACCAATCTTGTAAAGAATTAATGATTGAACATCTGTAGATGGAGGTTCAAGATTAATCTTAGTTGAAAGTTAATCTCTTCTAGGAATGAAGGAATTGAATATTATAAATTCTGTTTCTTCTATATCAAAACAGAATATTCTTTCACGAACACCTGTAAGTATGTGTTTATGAATTATGCATTTTTAAGAAGGTCAAAGAAAGTCAAAAAGGGAATTAATAATAATGTCATGAAATGTTAAATTGCTGTATTAAACATGGGTTTCTCCACCGGCTCCGTTTGCATTGGCTTCATAAGTGGTAGAAGTAGTTCCGTTAGCGGAGACTCGAACCGTGGTAGCCTTTGAAACATTGTTTCTAAAGCTCCCACGTAAACTTGTATACTCCGTGCGTATCTTCTCCGGGAAAGACTTCCCAAAAAGTTCCAGAAACATCTTTTTGACTTCTTTTCTAAAGATTTTCCCAGTAAGAATCGAGATGTAGAAATTCAAAGCATAATGAGTAATACCAATTTCCTCGATGACAGTACGCCACAACAGATATGTATGATACCTCTGCCAGGTCGGGTCAGTTTCTTCAGAAACACATTTGGGTCCATAGTCAAAGTTCAGCACTGAAGCATACACTATAGACGCGGGTAAAGTTGTTATTATTAAATAGAAAGAGACAGCTAATAGCATGATGGTGGTCGCGGACGCTTTGGTATTATGACCATGAAGTTGATTCTGCTCATATGCAGACAGACGCTTGGTTTCACGAATAACGAGGATATTGAAGAAAAACACACACCCGGGTACTGCAAGAAATATCAACATTTCGGACACCCAGGACCAAATGTTCCAGAAGGAGTTATTTCCCCCTACCAACACAGCGGCACGGAGACTACAGTCACTATTTGAATATTGCCAGAAATATCCCTGAATCGCGCTGACTAGGAGACACCCTATAGCAAGAGAACACGACACAATCTGTGCCCTTTTTGTGGTGCAATATCTCTCCCTTTTGAACGGATGGCATATCGAAATATATCGTTCTATTGTAAAGGCTAGAGTCAACAATGGTGCTAGATATTGAAAAGTAAAAAACACAATAGGAAAAATCTCACAAATCGCAGGATGTCTTAACACGTTTACGTCCCAAACGGTGTTCAGTTCATAACACAAATGTAGCAATAAGAATATAAAATCAGCTAGAGCAAGCGCCGATAAATAAACACCGGATGAATGGCGCATGCGTGGTCGTATCCATATCAAATACGAAAGTATATTTCCGGGTAGACCTAATGCATATGTTATTGGAGTTATAGATTTGTTGATGAGTTCCATGTCGTTTGCTAACGACGACGTCTCATTTATACAGGTGTTAGACGACGTTGTCCAATTGGCCGATATGTTGTATGTTACCATAGTAACGTTTAAGGACTTTGAAAGCGAATTATTCACATCACCAAGCATGGCTGAAGTTGACGTCATAAAGCCGTCAGACATCTGAAAGAGACAAATATCATTTTCGATAACATGGTTTATTCTTTGATTTATTTTGCACTTTATTTGATTTTTCACTGAATCGTAGACGTGCAGACGTTACCTCTACAGGCGAACTGATTGTCGTCAGTTGTGACATCAAAAACGGTTGTCCATTTAACCTTTTGCCAAACGACATATTTTTAGACTGGTCCCAATTTAAAGAAGGTAAATACGACAATTTATAGTTGATGATATTTGTTTTAAAAATGCCTTTTTGGGGGGGTAGAAAAAAAACAGTGTGATAATTGTTTTGTAAAGTTTAATCTTGAATATCGTAAAGCAGTAGGCTTATGTAAGAATGGATAAGGGACAATCGTACTTATGTTGAAAAGAGGTTATATGCGGAAAGTTCGCCGAATGACTACAACGTTTAAGTCTCCAAAACAACAAAAATGCTCTACATGAATGTCGGTCATTTCTGGTCTAAATGAATGGTTTGATTGGTCGATTGATTGTTTGACTGACAGCTGAGATCCGACAATTTGTGGGTTGTTCCGTAATGAAATAAGCCATGGCATTGATGAATGTTTTATCTAAGATATACTCTGTCTTCAGCTGTATAAATAATTAAGAAGCTCTGCTTTAACGAGATTTGTCTCAATTTAAATGTGCGGAGAAATTGAAGATCAAGCGCCGAAAATCTTTCCCGGTTTACGAGATTTAATTTATAATTTTAACTAGCAGTTCCTAAAAAATTCAGTCTGATTAAACTGAAATGGCAAGATTAATACGAACAGTGTGAAGCAATATGTTATTTAATCGTGGTTCCCGCCGTTGGAGCTATAATAAGCTGTAGATACGAAATATATCGTCGTTGTCGTTCTAAAACGTCGTAACTACAGCTTGAATCAAGCTGTAGTTACGACGTTTTAGAACGACAACGACGATATATGGCCGCGGCCATAGCGAAGTTTAAAGCGCGGAGGACTCTCAATCATGGGGTCTTTGGGTCGATCCTCTTTCGCGGCAAATATCCTTTGCGATAATACATTTGTCTCCCACAAATAGATGTATAATAATAAATTGGTGTGAGATATACCTGAAATCTATGGTGAGGAGCTCCAGCAGCGCGATATGACTGAAATACCGTTAAAAGAGGCGTTAAACCCCATTCAAACTGAATATATACGGTGAATCTTAGCTTTTGCGTCATGCTGTGTTCGGCGTCCGGCGTCCGTCAACATCTTGTATGCACTCTACAGGCCGCATTTTGGCTCAAATGTCTTGATTTTTTGACAGAATGTTTGTCTCCATAGAATCTCGGTCAAGTTCGGCTAAAAACTAGGTCAAATAGTCAACTCTTAGAAAAACTTTGTGTGCACTCTAGAAGCCACATTTTGGGCTCAAATATCTTGATTTTTGGTCAGAATATATGTCTTCATAAAATCTCGGTCAAGTTCAAAACATAGTCACATAGGGTCAAAACTAGGCCAGGAGGTCAAATCCTCTAAGTTGCGAGGTCAAATCATACAAAAAAACGTGTGTGTAATCTGGAGTCCATATTTTTGGCTCAAATATCTTGATGATCGGTCAGAATGTCTGTCTCCATAAAATCTCAGTCAAGATTCATATTTGATCACATAAAAAACTAGGTCACAATGTCACATCTTTTAAAACCCTTGTATGCACTGTCGAGACAACATTTACGGCTCAAATGTGTTTGTGTTTTCTTTTTTTGTCAGAATATTTGTATCCATAAATTCTCGGTCAAGCTCGACATTGGGTTACACGGGTATAAAAAGCTAAAACTAAAAAAACTAAATATTGTAAAACCTTTGTATGCACACTAGAGGCCATTTTTTTGGCTCAAATTTTAGATATTTGGTTAGAATATTTGTCTCCATGAAATATCAGTCATTATTGATATTGGGACACATGGGGTCAAAAACTAGGTCACGAGGTCAAATTTTTGAAAAACCTTTTGTGCACTATAGAGGTCACAATTTTTGCTGAAATGTCTTAGCACTTAGTTTGTTTGTATTTCCGTTTATTTATCGTCGCTACCGTAGCACATGCCCATATGAGCGACGCCCCCAGAAGACGGTTAGTTGTTACGGGGGATAGTGCAGGGATACAGGACGAAACTACTGAGAGCCCCGCCTGGTTCTTTAACGTGCTCGATGGATAGCATCGTCACACGGGGCCTCGGTTTAACGTCTCATCCGAAAGACAATTAGTTAGTTAGTTGATATGGTCAGCCCAGGGCTCGAACCCGTGATCTTGAGGTTTGAAGTCAAGTGCTCTACCAACTGAGCTAATAGGGCTGACAAGCACTTAGTTAGAACGTTTGTCTTTATACATAGGTAAGGATACAGATCAGTGCACATATATTGAGGGCTTAGAGCAAAAACATAGTATGGGCCTATACAATGTATAGACCCATACTATGTTTTTGCTCTAAGCCCTCGAATTATGTACAGCCTGATCTTTGTCTAACAAACCTACTTTTCCCCTTTCAAGCCAGATTTGTTTATATAAAATTTTCAATGTGAATAGATTACCTCTTTGATATTTTTAATGCCTTAAGCCCTTTTGGTTTTAATGCAATTCTGTAGAGCGTTTTATTCAGCATAATAAGAGTTAACCCATTCCCGCACAATGACACTTTCTGACGCCTCTCAAGAAAACCCATTGAGAAACATAGTGTAAAGGAAAGGAATCGCTTGGAACAAGCAATTTCTTCGCATTTCACAATGTTTTCTATCATGATAGTTGAGCAACTCTAAGATTTCATAAACTTTAAGTTGTTTTCTGCAACCCCTTTCCATTTGGACGAGTCTAAAATTTCGCTGTCTGGAAATGGGATAAAATGAAAAAAACTTACTCTGTGTTTGTTATGGTCGGTCCTTTTCTATCCGAACGCTATCGTTACCATCCTTAGCAATGCTGGTTTATTCTTTTTCTGAAAGTATACCATCACAAAATCTTGTATTTGGATTCTTATCATTACAGGCACTTAAAGTTTCATATCGTCGTTAGTCGTACAAAATCTCGTAAATACAGATTTATCCCCGTTGGGCGAACAAAATGTTGTAAGTAAAGCTTGGATAAAGCTGTATTTACGACATTTTGGTCAGTCAACGACGATAATAGACTCTTACATACACTTATTATAAATTGTTATCTTTTGGAGTATTCTTGACCATACCGGCCATAAGGAACTAACCCTGAGAGCGTTACAATTTCCCAATATGGACAACATTTTAAAATGGTGAAATTTTGGGTAAAAAAAATACAGCATCCAAAAGTAAATAAAACATTTTATGGGTATATTCATCAGCTCGATTATCTAAGTTGGAAAAGCACTCGATTTCAAACCACGACATCACGGGTTCGATACCCGGGTTGACCAAACTAACAAACGAATTGTCTTTCCTTAAATCGAGCCCCCTCTACCCCCACCCCACCCACCCCACCCCCTTCCCCCCATGTGATGAAACTAACCATCGAGCACGTTAACCTTTTCCTTTTCGATACCTGTTTTTTACGTCCCAGTGATTTATACTTGAGAAAACATTGTGGAAAAAAGAAGAAATTGTTTGTAACAAGCAATTTCTTCTTTTTCCACAATATTTCTAATCTATTGAATGGTAATTTTTCCAATCAATTCGACTTTAAATTGTCGTCTGCAAAACTTTTGAATTTTGACAGGTCTTAAATTTTGAAAAACAGGAAGGGGTTAAAGGACAAGGTGGAGCTCTCAGCAGTTTCGTCCTATACCCTTGCACTTTCCCTAAAGATTTTTTTTCAACTCTCTGTGTTGGAAAACATTGTTTTAAATATAGAAATTGCTTGGTCCAAGCATTTTTTGTCTTTATTCTACGCATTTTTTCCTAATTGCTTTTCTTGAGGGGCGTCAAAAAACGTCTTTGTGTAGAATGGATTCAATCATTCCAAGACGACCTTGTTTTAGTCTGGTCTAAATTGAAAGAAGCTCTAGACGACGATTTTAAGTCGGCAAATTTTGAAAATCCACGGTCTTTTAGGGATAAAACTTTGTCGACAATGAAGAAAATGCTTAGTACAAGCAATTTCTTCTTTTCATAAAATGTTTGTCCTAGCATTTTTCTAGAGGGGCGTAAAAAAGTGGGAATGTGTTATGAATAGAGAAGAATTTGAGTATGCTGTGCAGGCTAATCAAACGGACAAATCATTCCTACACATTCCTGTTTTATTACGCCCATTAAGAAACAGGTCTTTGGGAAACATTATGGACAATGAAGGAATTTCTTGTATCAAGCGATTTCTTCATTATCCAGAATGTTTACTACCTTAAAAGGCAAATATTTTTCAAATAACATAAACTTGAAATTGTTGGCTGCAATATCTTTCAAATTGGACCAGTCCAAAGTGTTGCTATGTGTTTATGACTTAATGTACCAAATTGACAAGATTACTGACACAAATGAATCAGATTGGTGGCCGATACGTAAGATCTCTTCTCAAAACGAAGTTAGAAATTTCAAGATAACGACTTGGCATCTAAGATCCATTTCGTCACGATACAATACGTAACGTATTCTATCCCATTTCATCTCACTCGTACACAGCAATTATCAAAAACATCACAATTAGACAAATGATAATTGGATAAGTGTAAGTTTGAAAGATGAAAGAGTCACGTTAAGCCTTTGTTTAACATCTACTTAGAACCACTTTCTCAAAATGTAACCATTTAATTACACGTCAATTACCCCCTTTGCCGAGATATCCAAGGAATTTACTGCCTAATTACAAAAATAAACCACCAACGTATTTTCTTAGGCTGAAATTGGTTTCTATTGAAAGAACGTTACTCTCTGTAAGTATGAAAACGCATGAGTTGTGTTAGGTTTAATTACCCCTCCCTGTACCATGACGCTACGTATGGAGATAGATGACATGTGTTGTAAAATAACACATTTGAAATGATGTCAATTTGTCTTCAAATAATCAAAAACATTTTTTTAAATTCACGAATCGCCGCTTCCAATAAAAAATATCCATTGACCAATCAAATTCTTTATTAAAATAGGGCGTGAAAATTGAACTCCCACAGTTTTGAAAGTTTGGAGACTCAAAAGTCGTAACAACAGCTTATTCAAGTTATTGGCAACATATTATGAGCCTATGCGTGACATTTCCAGCCATTTTCCTATGTGCGTGACTCGCACACATTGAGAACCCTGGACAGCCATTCAGGGCAATTATTTAAAGAAGTCTTTGGTCAGTTTCTATCTACAGAGCGCAAAGTGAAGACTCTGATCAGACAGTGCGGATGCACAGGCTGATTTAAGTCTTTATTTGGCGCACATGTGTAATGGTTGGAAATGTCACGCATACGCTCATATAATTTATAATTTTATTTTCGTTTTCTGTTCGGCACAGATTCTAGAGCAGACTTTTCACCTATTCTGAATTTATTTATATATGTTCTATTTGGGTCTGTAAACAATATTAACGAAGAATTCGGAATTCCTTTTTGTCAGAAATTTTGTTCCTAGGGGAGCAATAGGGCCTTTAACTGTGACAATAATCAACACCTGCTTGTAAACGGAAAATAATATTCGCTGACCTGGAAAATCGGATGTATTTAGATTGCTTCTTAGCGCCCGATTACGTTTAATATGTAAATATTTGATATTATTGAGAAAACAAAAGGTTGATCAAATGCCTTCTCCTACTATTCAAAATTCCGAGTTTTACATTCACAAGGGAATTCCTTGACACCGCCTAGATTTGTTAGCCTAATTGTTTAAAAGAGAAACTTAACAACCTGACAGCTGTTTAATATGTTGCTTGAAGTGGAATTTCAGTAATATTGGGATTCCAAAATAGATTCTTTGAAGGCTTTATTCCTCTGTGCTATAACCAATCCCGTGAAGCGAGAGCATAAATGAAACCAACCTTCTATTTCTAAGATGTAAAGGAACAGTTGATTTAACTTTGAAAATACTTTCTGCAAATCTCTGCATTTGCATCAAAACCGTTCATTAACCCTTGTCATGCTGAACCCTGAGTATTTCTGTTTTAGCAAGAGGTATAGACAAAGATCAGCCTGCACCCATGTGCAGTCTGATCTTTGTCTACACCTCCCGCTTGTCTCTTTTAAACCAGAATTGGTCACACAATAAATTTCCAAGACAGATATTAAATCGAAATTAGTGGGTCCAGTTCGGTCAGCCCTTTGAATGTCATGCAATTATGTAGACAGCAGGACAAGGGTTAACATTTAAATATCGTTATAATTGGAAAGAACGTACACTGTACCTTTCACTCTCCTAAACATTTCTGAGCCTTGTAATGAAAACTGAAAACCGTCGTTTGGAGACCGTAAAGTCGTAACTACAGTAATGATAAAGCTAAGTATAGCTTTTTAGTCCCCTACCGACGAACTATTTCTCAGCGTAAAAATATTTAGGAATCATAGGACAGAAAGCTTATCTGGTGTTCTATTGTCTAACTATTCTTAGGATCGTGAATACATTTTTAAAGCAATTATCACGCAAACCCTTCAAAGCGCTGTGGTAACGGACAATAACTAGACTTTACGGAGGAGTATCTACTCGTATTTGTCTTCAAAGACAAACAGATACCTGAAAACTTATTTCAGACTGTAGTTACGAAGTTTTGATTGAACACCGTAAACCACCATACAAAATAAATGTAATTAAGAGATTGATAGAATTGTCTTTGGTTTCATGGAGATATGAAACGAAAAACTTAACACACTGTATGACTACGCGAAAAAGTGTGATAAAGGTGTCCGATTCATACCTCCTTGAAAACCAAAATATTCTATTAATTTCTTTTTAATCTAATGGCATCTAGCGAAAAAAGTAAATATTTTACCAATTTTGATGGAATTTTATGGAACTATTTTTTTGTGCAAGCATACAAATTAGCTGCGTGCTCAAAATTTTGTTGATTGAGGGATGAATATTTTTTTCGGACAACCAGAATGCTTGTTTTTGATTAGACAAAAGTAAAAAATAGATTAATACAGAATAAAACAGAATACATGTAACTGAAAAGGTGAAAAGTCGGGAATTGCGCGATGAAAATATTTGATTTGGATATTGGGTCAAGCACATACCAATCAACGTCGGTATTTGAAAAAGATTAACATAAAGGAGGGTAGAATGGCTATTTCACACAAGGACCATTAAAAACCCAAACAGTTTCGAAACCTGGTCAGCCTAGCGTAGTTTTTGCCACGCTCTAGACTTTAACCATTTCCCGTAAAATCCCTGTGTTTACGACCCTGTGATATCTTACTTGAGAAAACATTTTGTGAAAATAAGAAATTGCTTGTAACAAGCAATTTTTTCCATAATATTTTCTGTCACATAGGATGTTTACTTATTGAATTGTTCTTACTTCACAATGTCGTCTGCTGTCCCTTTGAATCTGGACAAGTGTTATTTTTTTTTTAATATAGGCAAGGGCTAAGAAAATTCTTGCTGGCCTCTTTTCGCTTTAATTTTTAACTTATATCGAATGAGATCCTATCCTTAACCCTTTCCTGTTTAATCCCAGTTTTTAACGTCCCTAGTAATTCTATACTTGAGAAAATATTGCAATTTCTTCTTTCCCCACAATATTTCCTGCCCTATAGGTAGGTTACTTTTTAAAATGCACTCACTTTTGGTTGTTGTCTACAACTTCTTTTAAATTGTACAAGTCTAAACCTTTGAAAAACATGTAAGGGTTAACATTAATTCTCTTTCGAATCTAACAGATTAATTCATTATCAGACAACAGAATTTTAGATTGATCCCAAATCAAAGAAATTACAGACGTCATTTCAAAGTCCGCTCTTTTTTTTAGGATAAGTATCACAGAAGGAATAAAATATAGTGAGAAAGGGAGAAATTGCTTATTACAATAATTAATTTCTCCTATTCTCCCAAACATTCTGAAAACCATACTTTTCAGAACATGAAAGGAAAGTCGTGTGGTATTGGGTTGACCCATTCCCACACAGTGAAATTTGAGACCGGACCAAATTGAAAGAAGTTGCATACGATAATTTCAAGTTGGTAATTTTTCAAAATCTTTGTCTCCCTGGGGCAGAAACAATCTGAATGCCGAGATTGATTCTGTTAACCCATTACCACCCCGGCAAAATTTCAGACTGGTCTAAATTGAAAGGAGTTGCAGACGACAATTTAAAGTTGGTGAAATTTTAGATTTTTTTCAACTTTCCGGGTAGGAAACATTGTGGAAAATGAAGAAATTGCTTGAAACAAGCAATTTCTTCATTTCCCGAATTGTTTATCCAAACTATTTTTTCTTGGGAGCGGAAGATAGTACGTTATTTAACTAAGGACGATGACGTTATCGGCCAGAAACAACTTAAAACGAACCAATTTAATTCAGGGAAAAGGCGGACTTGGCGTAGGACGCGTGCTCATTTTTCAAGGGTTTTATACGCTTTATTCTCAATAATAGTCTATCAATTATGAATCTTGCCTTACATTAAAGTGTAAATTTATCACGGGAGCACATATCTTTGTGATAATAAGCTAATTATCTAACTGTTTAATGTTGTGTATTATTGGCAAGGCTTAAAATATCAAACAAAGCGAGTAGAAAAAAAGAAAGAAAACGGTTAACAATTTCGATTAATGTTAACATTAATATCCTAAATACGCCAAGTATATATATATATATATATATATATATATATATATATATATATATATATATATATATATATATATATATATATATATATTGACAGATCAGATGTGTACCCACAATATCGGATTAACTACTAAGTGCTCCGTAACGGATATACCTAAACTCGTTTTATGACAAATACGTATCTTTACCACCAAATCCCGAGACATCTAATTGATTTTTATGTCATTATAACAAAAAATTTACACGACAATTCAACTGTAGTTGTATATATCTTTCTTGATAATCGAATAGCATATTTTCATGAAAAAGTTTATGAAGACGGAACAGTTTAGTTTTCAATCGAAAAATATCTCCTTACAAAGTTGTTCCAAACGTTCAAAATATGCATTTTTGAACCGTCAAACAAAAAAGGGTGTAGGGTGT